>CM066035.1:33350159-33460562 GCA_033557465.1 Ichthyophis bannanicus | reverse complement strand
GCTGATAACATAAGCATGGGTCAAGGAAAACCTCTAGTTTACCCTACAACAGCACAAACACCTTAGAAATTTGCCTGACCTACGGCAGAATCCTCCAAATGCAGTCCATGCAGGCCACCCAACCCTCATTTTTTAATGGCTGTCTCCAATCTACAGGATGGAGTGTTCCTGATGGTGGAGGTGTGCAGCGGCTCTGGTGCCCCCAGCATACCATTGCCGAGCCCTGTCCGAGTTTGTTCCGTGCACTGCAACAAACAGGCCCATGTATGGATGGACAGTCATGGACTCCCCAGAGAATTCCGCATAACTCTGTGGGCAACACTTTGTTCAGTGCACACAGACAGTGTGTTCAAGAACAAAGGTCTCAGTTCAAAAGCCATAGCTGGGGCTACTACTTCCAATCAAGTCCACATAGGTTTTCCACAACTAAACCCATGATAGTACGGACAAACCTTATATTGCAGACCATCCGCATGGTTAATACGCCTCTATTTTACCCCACCGATCACAGACCCCATAAACAGGTGCATTACCTAGAGCCGAGTCTCCCAAATGCATTCCTAGAAGGGGCCAAACCCATTTCAGGTTCCATGCTGCCTCTACTGAGATGCCTGTGCTGCATATCTATGTAGCCCACCCCCATGGTATGCAGATGTATCTCATGCATATTCATGAGGTACAAGCATGAAAACCCGAACAGTGGTTTGGCACACCAGGACTGTAGAGGGAACCTACTGCCGGGTAAAGCAGCAGCCCACCAGGGGCATACACACCCACCAAACCACAGGCCCCATTGGCTAATGCCTCCTGAGAGGAATGACATTGGGCCCGTGCGTGCATCCTCCCAATACTAGCACTTGCATACCTTAGCAATGCCACCCTACAACTGGGGTATACGGTACACCCTTAGCAAACGTTTCCTATGATTACTGGCACATAGCACGTCCTACGTTAAAGCACAGTTTGCTCATTGAGCTCCATCATAACAATATTCTGGATGGTCAGCAATGTTCTGCTTTCAGGTCTGGTCTCTGACAGTGTTTACCACCCTGGGGGTGACCCCCACACAGTATTGCGTAGCATATCCATGCCTGTACTGTGCCCAGGGACTGGTGTGGTTTGGGCAGGGCTGCTAAACTCCTCTATAGTAGCACAGAAGGCTGGGCATAGGTGTGGGGTGTGTGTCTGTCTATACAGTGTGGTGGTGGCTGTAAACACCTTCCACAGCCCACCACTGCAGCACGGAACTGTTGCCCGTATTGGCCTGCCAATGTGCATGACTTAGGGAGCACAGGTACCATGGTATAGCACCGAAACCAACAGGGTGACCTGACTAGGCCCAGTCATACTGGCACCGGGCATAGGGAACACTGGCTGGGACATTTTAGTGCCTGGGCCAAACCTACACAGGACAGGGTGACCTCAGTAATGTTCCTGCTGGGAGATCACTCTCACTCTGACTGTGCAGTGAAGGGACAGCATGGCTAGGCACCCGCATAGTGCGGTATAGTATTTCATCTCATGTGATATTTATGGTTTTCTTTTTGTGGCCCAGTTCACTGATTGATCTGCTTTGTTGTGTTTGCTGATGTCCCAGTTCTGGGTGCCATGTATTTCCACCAGGAACATGCACTATGGACTAGCTAGCAGGCTGTTTTGCAGCTGGTATGTGTACTTGATGGAGTGGCTTGCCGAGTGCAGTGGCTGCAGGCCTTGCTGCAGGAGAATATCAGATAGGTGGGGGGTTGGCAGCTTAGCACCTCCAGGCCTAATGTCTGTCTGCTATTGTGGTATGGATGTGTACAGAGTTGCATTGGACTGCCCTGTAGGGCATCTGTTCCCCATGATAGGACTAGGGGTTGATGGTCCCCTCTACTGCCACCATTGCAGGGAGTGGAATATGGATCTGTGTTGATGGAAGACCTTGTTTGGCCACCCTCCAGCCCCTGGAGGAGGAGGATGGTGGGGGTACATGATCCTCCTAAGGGTTGAACAGGGGTCCTCCAAATCCAGTCCTGGAGGGCCGCAAACCAGTCAGGTTTTCAGGGTATCCCTAATGAATATGCATGAGATATATATGCATTAGAAATAGCCTGCCATACTGACTGGTTTGTGGCCCTCCAGTGCTGGATTTGGGGACCCCTGCCGTACACTCTGTCATGTATGATTGTGAGTGGGCAAGGTACAGATGTCCTCGACATCAAAAGGGTAGATAGAATGTGTCACATCCCTCCTCGTTTCTCACCACCACCAAAAAGTTGTCTAATAGATGATATTTTGGTGGTGGTGAGAAGCGAGGAGGTATGTGACACATTCTATCTACTCTTTTGATGTCGAGGACATCTGTACCTTGCCCACTCACAATCTTAAATGACAGAGGTGTAAGGTGGAGGGCCACAAACCAGTCAGTTTGACAGGCTATTTCTAATGCATATATATCTCATGCATATTCATTAGGGATACCCTGAAAACCTGACTGGTTTGCGGCCCTCCAGGACTGGGAGTTTAGAGACCCCTGTCCTATGGGCTACACCTGACTGAGACATACAAGGTGTTTCTGCTGAAACTGCCTATCTCACACATGCACACTGCGTTGGACCTCGAGCATGGTCTCTTTCAGCTATGGCTGGTGCTGTGGACCTGGTGCTGGGCGCCTCACTGCACCCTCAGGGTGAGCACAGTACCCGCACAATGTGACGGTGTGCAGCTACACTGTGCCAGTAAAACACACGGTCAGTACCCCCTACCAGGCCGAGGTGCTGTGGGGGTGCACATGGTTACTTCCCCCTACCAGGCCGAGGTGCTGTGGTGTTGCATACACCATATTGTGTTTATCTGTGACCAGCTGATGTGCATGTGCAGTGCATCATGGGTACGGGTGGGCTAACCCTATCCTGGTGACCACAGCAGACTGTCTGTGTGGTGAACTGCACTCCCTCTGCAGCCAGCCAGGAGCTTGCTAGCTGTTATAGAGCTGTAGCCCACTGGTTACTTCACTGCCTGTGGAGTCAGAGTTTATGGGTTCAAACCTGCAGTGGGGTTATTTGATGGGGCTACCCAAAGCATTATTCTCTTTTTAATGTACATTATTGCTGCCAGCAAAAACACCCTCATCGTACTGTACCCATAAGGTGCCTCTGAGGGCGCTTTATAGGGCGCCTTATAGGTTACCTTATGGTTACCCGTCCATATAAGGTGCACTATATATTATCCTGTGGAGCAACTTATAGGGTGCCCTATAGGGGACATTTTAGGGTGCCGTGGCGGACAGTGCACTTTATAATGTGCCCTATGGAGTGCCTTATAGGGTGCCTTATGCGGCACCTTCAATTACGGCACGTGAGGGCCTGTTTGCTGGCAGCAATTAATAAAACACAACTAAAGTGCTGCAGGAAAAAATACATACATTGCAAAGCTTATGCCACAGCCAGCCTTACGCATTAGGCACACTGGGGAGCAAACTCATGACCCCTGTATCAGCAGTCAGTGCCTTATCTATTGTGCTCCACTGCTGCTCCTCCTTGCATGTCAGCGCACCTACTTATGCTTTTCATTCCTTAAACTGCACAGTGCTGCCATCAAAAACATTGCTGTGGCCTTGCGGTACCTCATACGGCACCCTATAAAACGCCCTATAAGCAACATTCTAGGGTGCCTTGGCGGACAGTGCACTTTAAAACGTGCCTTATGGGGCGCCTTATGTTAACATGCTTTGAGAGTGTGCTTGCTAGTAGTAGTAATTAAAATAAAAAATAAAATGCCTCCTAAAGCAATCTTCCCCATAAGAGGCAATGCCTCTGCCAGCCTTCTTCATCGGGCACAGTGAGGGATTGAACCCATGATCCTTGCATCATTGGTCAGTGTCTTAATCATTGTACTGTGGCTCTGTTCTTGTGCTTGTGCATCAGCGCATGGCCTTATGCTGCCCATTATTTAAATGCCTCCTAAAGTAATGCTTCAGCCAGCCGTCAACATTGGGCACTGTGGGGGATTGAACCCCTGATCCTTGCACCAGTGGTCAGTGTCTTAACCATTGCACTGTGGCTCTGCTCCTCTGCTTGCACATCAGCGCGCCACTTATGCCTCCCGCGCAGCTTTCTCAGGCACTAATGTGCGGGGCGCATGAATAATCCCGGTTTCGCACATTACCGGGGTTTTAGTAAACATACCCCTTTGGTATTTACATGATTTTAGATTTTCCTCAGATGTACCTTTTTCAGTCAATAAACGACTCCTTGATGCAGTCATGTGGTGGAAAGATGGCCTTCATCGTATGCACTCCTTTGGTTCTGTAGCACCGAGACTCTTCAGGCATTTTTAAGATAAGATTTTTAAAATGGTAAATTATAATTCACAATCCAAAAAAAAAAGGAGCTTCTTTATGATCTGTTACTGAAAATAAACCATACTCAACATTTTGAGAAATGAGTGGCATCATTACGGAGGTCTTTTTCTGAGGCCTACCTAGGTACCTACCCTTGGCACACTGATATAAAAATACCCTCCTTGGGGGGTAATTTTAAATAGGAGTCTTTAAGTGCAGCAAGAGTCCTCATAAGTTACTCATCGTGAATGCATATAAAACTATGCACTGAAGGCAAACTAAAGCAAAGTTTTAAGCATTTTGAAAGTAGTTACTTTGGAAATGGAGTTACACACCTAGTTTCTATTTTGGCAAACATACGTGCTCATGTTTACCTGCCATAGAGACAGGTCTACAATTATCCATATTAGTTTATTTATTTTTAATAAGAAGCTGAACCACAGCTTTTTCTTTTACAAGTACTGAAGTTATGGCTTCCAGTGAAGTTGCTGCCTTATCCACATTGACAAAATATCTTTTTCTACCCTAACTAATCAGGAGTGAAATGAACAGGCAATGGTTCTTTGAGAGACTGTTCTCTACTGATATTTTCAACTGGTTCATCTCAGATCAACCCCCATTTGGTTCAATCTTTGAAACACGGGACAAATTCGCACCACTGGGGTGCATTAAAGTAGCTGGAGAAAACAATTTTGCACTATAAACAGTGAAATTTTTCATCCATTTTTAATCAAATTTGCTTAAAACTTGCTGATGACCATCTGCTACAAAGTCAATGGCACTCCAAAAAAGGGACAAACAGCACTATCAGTGACGTGAAGACTACAAACTATCATCGGAGAGCCAAAGTGGCACAAGAAGTGGAATGAGAACCCAAATCATAGAGAGAAGAGCTCAAGAGCACCACAACTGGCAGAAAAAAACACTGGATGAGGGGCAAATCAGTGCCAATATTGGCAACAATTCCTGATGGACTCCATTGCAAAGCGAGGTACCAAAGCTCCATCAATGGTTGGGAAAAATCATATTGCTAAAGCTGTTACCCCCATTGCCTCTTTCCAGACAGAGATCCCAATGCAGTTGAAGGACCGGTTTCATGTGCAGGATGCCTGCATGCTGAAGCTCTCAGGAAAGAAGTGGAGGAGCTCAGGGAAGAGGTGGCGAGGCTGAGAAGCATTCGAGACAGTGGGAAGTATATTGATGAGATGCTTCTTGAAATATCCCAGCTTTCCAACAGAGGTGAAGATGGAAGGTTACAGAAGGAAGAAGGTTGGACACGAGTCACCAGAGCCTGCAGTATCAACACTCCAACTCCTCCAGCACTTGAAGTAAAGAAGCAGTACGCAGCCCTGGAATTGGAGGAGGTGGAAACATTTGAGGAAAGGGACAAACCACAGCTCAAGTACCCCAAAGTTACAGAATTAGTCACCACAAGCAAGTGAAGTGTAGTCACAGTTGGTGACCCTTTTCTGAGGGGTACTGAGGTGTCCATCTGCTGACCAGATTTGATGTCCAGAGAAGTGTGCTGTCTGCCAGGTGCCAAAATCTGAGATGTTACGGAGAGTTTGCTGAGACTCATCAAGCCTACTAACTATTATCCGATTTTGCTCGCCATGTCTGCAAAAAATAATACTGCTAGGTATCCCTCCAAGCATATCCAAAGTGACCTCAGGGGTCTGGGACAGACAGTGAAGCAGATAGGTGTGCAGGTGGTGTTTTCAATCGTCCCTGTTGAGGGTAAAAGCTGAGGCAGAGTTGCTCACATTTTGGATATGAATGCGTGGTTGATTGGAGTGTCATCGAGAGCGTTTTGGTTTTCTGGGCCATGGGATGATGTTCCAAGGGCTGCCTTTTCTAATGACTTTATATCTTTTTTAAGATACAGAGGCCAGAATTGCACACAATATTCAAGGTGCGGTCGCACCATGGAATGATACAGAGGCATCATAATATCCTTTGTTTTATTCTGCATTCCTTTCTTCATGATTCCTAGCATTCTATTTGCTTTCTTGGCTGCCACTACACACTGGGCAGAGGGTTTCAATGTGCTATCCACGATGATGCTTAAATCTTTTTCCTGGGTGGTGGTTCCTAATGAGGAACCCTGTATCGGGTAACCATTGTTTGGGTTGTTTTTTCCTAAGTAAATAACTTTGCACTTGTCCACATTAAATTTCATCTGCCATTTGAACATCCAGTCTTCCAATTTATCAAGGTCCTCTTGCAATTTTCCACAATCCTCTTGGGTTTTAACAACTTTGAATAATTTTGGGTCATCTGCAAATTTGATTACCTCACTCATTATTCCCATTTCCAGATCATTTATGAATATGTCAAAAAGCAGCAGACCCAGCACAGATCCCTGGGGTACTCCACTATTCACCTTTCTCCATTGGGAAAATTGGCCATTTAGCCCTACCCTCTCTTTCTATCTTTAACCATTCGGCCACTATTTTCATACCCATTCTATAATGTATGCTCTGTGGATGGTGGACTATCTCTCTTAAATGTGTCTCTGTATAGTGTTGAGTATACCTGTTAGCATTTAACAAATGATAAATAGTAGTAGATGGCAAACAGAGACAGGTTTGCAATCTGCCTTGCCGGTATTCATTTGGTTCTTTTTTTCTCTAACTTGAATATGCACTAGCAAGTTGTCTGAACCCACAAAGCCAAAGAAAGATTTATACTCAGGGTTTCCTGACATTTTGGCAGAGAACTTGCCTGCCTGTGGCTCTATGTTCTGTTCTATATGATTTATTTCCCCATCCTCACTCTGCAGTGCATTGTTCACACCTCAGCATGAGGCTACGGAGTTCACTCATACCCAGGAATATAGCAGAGGAGATTTCTAAAACATCTCTATTATACTGTAAGACTCTCTCTCTCTCTGTCTTTCTCAAGGTACTGTATTTTTTTGTTTTCTTTTCTTTATTTGGACTTCAGAAAACTTTGTCTAGTTTTCCTTGTTTTCTCTGTCTTCTCTGAATTCAGAACAACTGTTTCAGTTTCCAAATCAAGTGCTGATGAAAACCATTAGCTATGGGATTTGGGGGAAGGATGGCAGGGATAAGCTTATTTGGCTGCTTTTCAAAACATTTCAACAAAAACTATACTGTCAAAGTGGAACAATGTCAACCAATACAAAAAAAAACAATTTTATTTCATTAATGTTCTAAACCCAAAATTTAAAAGAGAGGGGAGAGAAAAAGACCTCAGAAACAGCAGTGATATCCTCTATTCTTCTCTTAGCATTTTCAAAATATTAATGAAATATTCCTCATTAAATATTTCACAAAATTAAATTAAAGAAGAAAACTAAGGGGTATGTTTACTAAAACCCCGGTAGAGTGCGGGCCGCGGTAGAGTGCGGATGCCATATAAGGAGTGGGCATTCCGTCGTGAAAAAGAAAAGCCGGAATTTAAATATGCGCTAAGGTGCGCGGCGCCCTTGTGTGCCCCGCACCTTAGCACATCAGATGGCTGCGCGGGAGGCATATGTGGTACGCTGATGGACAAGCAGAAGAGCAGAACCACAGCACAATGGTTAAGGCACCTACCAATGATGCAAAGATCAGGTGTTCAAAGCCCAATAAAGACAGCTGGCTGAGGCATTAATTTAGGAGGCAGTGAAATAATGGGCAGCATAAGGCAGAGCACTAATGCTTTTGGAGGCATATTAATAATGGGCGGCATAAGGCTAATGTCTTTGGGGGCATTTTAATATTGTGAGGCATATGGCGGCTCACTGATGTGTAAGCACAGGAACCAAACCACAGCCCTATGGTTAAGACACCGACCAACAGTGCAGGGGTCAGGGGTTCAATCCCCCACAGTGCCCAATGAAGACAGCTGACTGAGGCAGTAATTTATGAGGTGTAGAAATATTGGGCCTTATAAGGCAGCACACTGATGTTTTTGGCGGCATATTAATACTGGGCAGCATAAGGCGGCACGCTGATGTTTTTGGCCGCATATTAATACTGGGCGGCATAAGGCGGCACGCTGATGTTTTTGGCGGCATATTAATACTGGATGGCATAAGGCAGCACGCTGATGTGTATTCACAGGAACAGAACCACAGCACAATGGTTAAGACACTGACCAATGATGCAAGGATCAGGGGTTCAATCCCCCAAAGTGCCCAATGAATAAGGCTGGCTGAGGCATAACATATTATGGGGAAGATTGCTTTAGGAGGCATTTTAGTCATATTTTAATTACCACTACTAGCAAACGCACTCCCAAAGCGTGTTAACATCAGGTGCCCTATAAGGCACATTTTAAAGTGCACTGTCAGCCAAGGCACCCTAGAATGTTGCTTATAGGGCACTTTAGAGGGTACCGTATGAGGTACAGCAAGGTCAGTGTACTGTTTTTTATGGCAGCACTGTGCAGTTTAAGGAATGAAAAGCATACGTAGGTGCGCTGACAGGCAAGGAGGAGCAGAAGTGGAGCACAATGGTTAAGGCACTGACTGCTGATACAGGGGTCATGAGTTTGCTCCCCAGTGTGCCTAATACATAAGGCTGGCTGTGGCATCAGCTTTGCATTGTACATATTTTGTCCTGCAGCACTTTATACTTATGTTATTAATTGCTGCCAGCAAACACGGCCTCACGTGCCGTAATTGAAGGTGTCGTATAAGGCACCCTATAAGGCACACCATAGGGCACATCAGAAATTGCACTGTCTGCCACAGCACCCTAAAATGTCCCCTATAGGGCACCCTATAGGTTGCATCACAGGAGAATGTATAGTGCACCTTATATGGACGGGCACCATAAGGTGCCCTATAGGGTGCCCTATAAAGCACCCTCAGAGGCACCTTATGGGTACAGTACGCTGAGGGTGTTTTTGCTGGCAACAAAATATGTACATTAAAAAAAGATAATGCATTGGACAACCCTATCAAATAACCCCACTGTGGGTTTGAACAAATGACCTCTGGCTTCAGAGACAGTACAGTAACCATTGGGCTATAGCTCTATAGCTGGTAGCAAGCCCCTGGCTGGCTGAAGAGAGCATGCATGTCACCACACAGACAGTCTGCTGTGGTCATACCCATGATGCACTGCACATGCAAATCAGCTGTCCACAGATTAACACAAGATGGGCAATGCACCCCCACAGCACCTCGGCCCGGTAGAGGGAAGTGACCATGTGCACCCCCACAGCACCTCGGCCTGGTAGGGGGTACTGACCGTGTGTTTTACTGGCACAGAGTAGCTACACACCTTCACATTGTGCGGGTACTGTGCTCACCCTGAGGGTGCAATGAGGCACCCAAGACCAGGTCCACAACACCTTCCATGGCTGAAAAAGACCATGCCAGAGGTCCAAAGCAGTGTTAATGTGTGAGATAGGTAGTTTCTGCACAAATACCTTGGATATCTCTGTCTGTTTCAATCAGGTGTATCTCCCCCATGGACCCCCAGGTGGGCCACATTGCACCACCACCACTCCCCCCCCCCCCCAGGGCCAAAGGTGGTAAACAGGGTCCCTCATCAATAGTTGGTAGTAGAGGGACCATCAACCTGGGTCCTGCTGAGGAACAGACACACCATAGGGCAGTCAATGCAGCTCTATACGCACCCATACACTCCACCACCATCTGATATTCTCCTGCAGCAAGTCATCAGCCACTGCACCCCACAAGCTGCTCCATCAAGACACATACCAGCTGCAAACAGTGTGCTAGTTAGTCCACAGTGCATGTTCCCAGTGGAGATGCAAGCACCCACAACTGGGATGTCAGCATACACAGCAAGCAGTTACATCAGTGACTGGGCCCCAAAAGGAAACCCATATCTATTACATGAGAGAAATACTATATAGCACTATGGGGGTGCCTAGCCATGCTGTGGTCACTGCACAGTCAGGGTGAGAGTGATCTCTCAGCAGGACATACTGAGGTCACCCTGTCTGTGTAGGTGGTGGCCGGGCACTAATATGTCCCAGCCAGTGCCCTATGCCCTGTGCAGATGCATCCTGGCCAGGCCACCCTGTCCGGGCTATACCCATGGTACCTTGCTCCTCATTATGCACATTGTCAGTGCCCTATGCCCTGTGCAGCACCCTGGCATTGCTGGCAGTGTGGGCTGTGGAAGGTGTTTGCAGCCACCACACACTGGATAGGCAGACAGCCACCCCCACACCTATGCCAGCATTGTGCTACTATAGAGGAGTCCAGCAGCCATACCCACCACACCAGTCCTGGGCACAGTACAGGCATGGATATGGTACGCACTACTGTTGGGGGTCACTCCCCAGGGTGGTAAACACTGTCAGAGACCAGACCTGCAGCGCACACCGCAGACATCACAATGATTGTTATGGTGGAGATCAATGAGCAACATGTGCTTAACGTAGGAATTGATATCTGCCAGTTATCATGGGCAACATTTGATAGCTGTGTACCATATACCCAGGTGTAGGGTGGCAGTGCTAAGGTAAGCAACTGCTAGTATTGGGGGATACAGGCAGGGCCCAATGTCCTGCCTCTCTAGGAGGCATTGGCCAATGGGGCCTGGGGGGGGGGGGGGCTGGCCCGGGTGGCTGCTGCTTTACGGCAGAGTGTCCCAACTCCAGTCCTGGTGTTCCAACCACTGTTTGGGTTTTCATGCTGTCCCTCAGAAATATGCATGAGCTACATCAGCATACCATGGGGGTGGTGCATAGATATGCAGCACAAGCATCTTTAGCAGAGGCAGCATGGATCCTGAATGGTGTGGGGCCCTCCAGGACTGCATTTGGGAGACTCTGCTCTGGGTAATGCGGCTGTTTATGGTGTCTGTGTTTGGTGTGGTAAAATATAGGCGTGTGAACCATGCGTATGTTCTCAGCAATAAAGGTTTCTCCTTACTATCACGGTTTAGTTGTAAGAAAAATATGTTGACTGGATTGGCAGTAGCCCCAGCTGGGCTTTGAAGCTGTGACCTTCTGTTCCTGCACACACTGTCTGTGTGCACTGCACCACCGTGTTGCCACAGATATGCTGTGTTCCCTGGGGAGTCCATGACTGTACATCTGACAGAGCCTGTCTGTTACAGTGGACGGTGCCAGCCTGCACAGGCCTAGGCCACTGTCTGCTGTGGTTTGCAGCCACTGCCACCTCCACCACCTGTACCCTTCCGTCAACATGCAGACATGTCCCTATCTGGAAAAAAAATATGACCTGATTGAGTTGTGGCACTCCAGGACTGAATTTGGGGGACTCGGCTGTCGGTAATGGCCATTGTTATGGTTTGTGTGCGGTGTAGGGTAAAATATAGGTGTTGGAACCATGCTTATGTTCTCTGCCATAAAGGAGTGTCTGTACTATCACTGTTTAGTGGTGGGTAAAACTATGGGGACTGGGTTGGCAGGAGCCCAAGCTGGGGTTTGAATCTGTGACCCTCTGGTTTTACGGGCACTGGCTGTGTCCGCTGCACCACACTGTGGCCACAGAGACAGTGTAGTCTCTGGAGATAGGAAACCTGGCCGCACGAGTCAGACACCCTGCTCTGCACAATTTTACTGTGGGCTCGTTTACCTTGTATGGGGACAGGGGTGCAAATAAACCTCAAAAATGACCTCCAAAAAAAGGGGGAATAACCAAAACCAAGCTGGTCAACAGTGATATCAATGGGCAACATGAAAAACACTCCCAGGAAAGCTCCATTAAAATGCAGTGATTTTTGAACGAGTATACGGAGCGTAGATCCTTCCAAAAATCTTTTTTTTTTTAGCTTTCCTGGGAGTGTTTTTTATGGTTGCCCATTAATATCACTGTTGCCCAGCTGGATTATAATTTATTTGAAATTTTTTGTGGTCATTTTCAAGTTTTATTTGCTGTTTTGTTCTGTGCACATGTATCACACTGCTCACGGTTTGCAGGGTTACCCGGTTTTTCTGTACATTGCTGACAGAAATGGTTTCTCTTCCCTTTAAATCGGCTCTAACGCAAGGGTTTCACTCGCGGTATTTTTAATGCCGAATTCAGCCCCGCTCCTGTGCGGGGAGCCTCTCCCCTCCCACTCTCCACCCATTGACCCCGTCCCCCCGCCCCTCGGGAGCCTTCCTCCGCCCTCCCTAAGCGTTTCCCCGCCTCTATCGCACATGAGCGCACCGCACACATGCGCGTTTTCGTTGCACATGTGCGGGGCCCGTTAATGTGACGCACACACGTGCGGGGCGCTTAAGAGCACTTATGTGCATCATTTTAGCACGCTCAAGTGCGCCCCGCACAAGTGCGCAGTTTAGTAAACATACCCCTAAGTGGTCCAAATCAAACTGAGTGATCTAAATAGATCAAACTTCAACTTATGGCCACTGTTTCGCAAACAGCTATATCAGGGACCCATATCAGCAGACATGGACTCATTCAAACATTTGCTCTTTCACCATCTAGCATGTGGAGGAGTAGCCTAGTAGTTAGAATAAATTGCCTAATATTCAAAAGATCAAGGTTTGATTCCCACTGGAACTCTTTGGACTCTGAGCAAGTCACTATCCATTGCCTCAGAAGAAAGGGCTGGAAATCTACTTCTGGTCATACTTTGCCAAGAAAACCCAGAGGCTGCAGGGTCTCCAAGGATCAGTGTTGATTGTTGGCACTTTAAAAAAAGAATCCAACAAAGATTCCCCAGTAAAATATCCTACTTCTGAGACCCTGGTGCAGATATTTGATGCTGCCATTGACAGGTCTATTATTATTTCAATTAGGATGTCTTGGACTATAGGCTGTGGTGCTAAATGGTTTAGCTCATTTCTAACTAATTAGTTTCAGTGCGGGACTTGTGAATGGAAGCCTTCTGTTTATCAACCTCTCTCTCACGGCTTCCTTCAGGGTTCAGTTTTAATCCCAGCTTCATCTAACTTGTATCTGGCCCCTTTAGTCTGGGAAATGGGACAATTTGAGATTGAGTTTCTTATTTATGCAGATGACATACAACTGTTGGTATTTCTAAAGAATGATTGAAAAGAGGCAGTGGGGAAATTGAATAGTTGTCTGGAGAAGATAGCTAGCTGACCTCAGCAACATAATCTACTGCTGAATATAGAGAAAATGATAAAAGTGGTATTAAAAACCCATTAAATAAAATTAATAAAACAGTGTGGCTATCATGTAAAAAATCCTACTCACTTTACTTCCTTTCTAATATGGGTGTCATCTGGAAGTGGACGAGGAAGTTATATGAACAATGGTTAAGCTGAACAAAAAGATACAGATGAGAACACAGGAAGACAGTTTCATCTGATTCACTACTTTTGGCCATATTTGAAACCAGTGAATCTGGAAAGAATAGTACAGGTGTGGACATCAGTATATTAGACTATTGCAATTCTCTTCTTCTAGGGTTGAAGCGATTGCAGTTAGTTCAAAATGTGACAGTCAGGAGCCATTTTTGCTGCCTGCTGCTATGAGATCATCTGTTTGTGTGCCTGCCTGCAGTCCGGCATTGCATTGCTCTCCCTTGGGCCCTATAAAATCCAGATTCTCTTAGACACGTGGCCATTCATGCCAGGCTCGGGGTGTGCACTAAGGGGCATGCAACAAGGGACATTTATGCCTCTTGGGAGCCTCTCAGGAGCACGTAGGAGAGCGCTGGTGAGTGCGGAGTATTTGAAAATGGAGTAGAGAACAAGGTAAGGAAGTGGATACTATATGATGCCCATTGGGAGCCCCTTAGGAGTACGTAGGAGAGCACTGGTGACTGTAGAGCATATGAAAATGGAGTAGAGAACAAGGTAAGGAAGTGGACTCTATTATATGATACAGGGGAAAAGGAAAGCTAAAGGTGTTAAGGCGCCTGTAGGACTTGGGCCTATGGATAAACATTTGGTAGCAAAGACAAGCGATATTCAACATAAAGTGTTGCAGTAGGCATCATCAGGTGACGGACTATCATTGAGCTTCCCGGAGCGGACTCCGCCCCTTCCCTCAAACGTTGTTGCAGGAAAGTGTCCTTGGGGGAGCTATGGACTTTCCTTTTGCCTCTTTAGGTCTCAGTGACTTGTCTCCTTGCCCTAAACTGGTCCAATGTAATTTGGATAGAGTTCCTATGCCCGTGGTGGACACTGCTGTTTCTCTTCAAAATAACTGGCAGATGGTGTCACATACCGAGGCCTTTCTTACAACTACAACTCTCTAGCTCTGTGATTTCTCTCAGGAAACTACTGCTAAGTTTCAACAGGTGGACAATATCCTGGGTACTTTAGGGAAAAAGATCTCCAATTTGGATATCCAGGTCGCCTCTTTGGGTTCAGCAGGTGTGTCCTCTATTAAGGATAGCCTGCTAGTACACCATAAATTGGAGTCTCTGGAAAATTTGTCTCGTAATAAGAATTTACTCTTTATTGATTTTCCTAAGATGAATTTGTTGTCACCAGATGTTTCGTTAAAGAAATACTTTAAAGAAATATTACTTTTGGCTAATGCTAATGGGATAGTGATTTCTAGGATGTATTATATGTAATTCTGATAGGATAGTGTGGACTTCTTCGGAGCAGGAGGGAGAAGGAATCCTGGAATCCAAGCCAGAATTCAATCTCTCTGCCTTCCTCGAAGATTCACAAAATATTATTAATATAAGGGCTACTTTGGTTTCCTTTGTAAATTATGGGGACAAGATGTCAGTCTTGCATAGTTATTTCTGACATAAAGAAGCTATCTTTTGTGGAGAGAAGCTACAATTGTTTCCTGATGTCTCCAAAGCTACCCAAGTGAGAAGGAAAGCCTTTATGTCTCTAAAGTCTCGTGTGCTGGGGTTATCTGTCACCTTTTATTTACAATTTTCCTGCAAATGTCTAATTACACTGCTGGGGGTGAAATATGTTTTCCTGGACCCAACTCACTTGGAGAAATTTTTGGTGAGTAAAGCGGCAACCTTGCCTGTGGCTGAGGAAGGTTGAGTAGTTAAGATAACCATATTTTCATATATGGTATCGAATTTTCAGCTTATAGTGGGGCATTTTTGCCTCTTGTTTTCTTTCTTTTTTTTCTTTCTTTTTTGTTGATGCTCCTGTTGATGTGGGCTAATATTCCATTTCCTTTTGTACTTGGGAAGGTACATCTTTCCTTTTTTAAATTTTTTCTTCTTGTTTATGGAAGATTTTTCTTGGTTATTGTTATTTGATGTGTAAATTTATTAAAAATAAATAAATATATAATTAATAATAAAATGTGACAGTCAAATTGATCTTAGGAGAGGGAAACAGTGAGATCGTGTTACACCCTTCTTATAGACTTTTAGTTGAAGTTTAAGGAATCGTTATTCAAAGGAATTTGCTCAGCTTGGAGGTAAGCTCCTCCCATGCCCCGATGAACAGAGCATTGCCGCCTTGTGAACTGCCACTTTGAAAGGATGCACTCTGCAAGGCGTTCCTGCACGGCCTTTAGGCATGGGCCACCTTGATTAACCCTAGCCTCAGAAGCTTCACATCCGCAGCAGCTCACGAGATCAGAACACGTCACAGAGCCATCACAGTGAGCACACAGTAGCTACGCTCGACCAAGGAAACAGCACTAGCAGCCACCAATCATCCACATACAGCCCTGATCAGTTCTCAATCCCCCAGAGACAGCACAATGACCACCACAGAGCACATAGACAGTGTACCACCGCCATGCAGCTTTACCTTGTGCAGCAGTCTCCCGTGACATGCAACAAGCAGGTCAAGGACAGCACCATGTGGCATACCCACCTAATGGCACCCATTGCCCTCTTGCTCCTAGGCCTTTCCTTATTAGGTCTACAAGCAAATGTTGCCATCACATGTCACCACTGCCCGATCCCCATTATCCACACTACCAGGCTGAGACCATCGAAACCCTGGCTTGGTCACACTGCCTACCATCACAGAAGACTTAGACACCTGCTTCCAGTCATGATAGAACCCCCACCCTCCCCCATGCACACAACAGCCACCCCATCAGATGCACCCTGATCAATGCATGTTCCGCCTACAATGAAATACAGACCCTGCACAAATGCATTACCGACAGCAGCACTTACCTCATGTACATCACTGAATTGTGGTTCTCTGATAGTGATAATGTCCTGCTTGACCAGATCAACACCATCACCCACAATATTCACAACTGCCCACACAATAGCAGCAGAGGAGGGGGCATCTGCATCCTCTCTAGTAAACCCTGGAATGCAAGAGCTTCAGCACATCATCCATAGACATCCTCACAATTGCGAATACTATCGGCCTTGTGTACAGGGCCCCGCTCCACAAGGCTAAAGAACTAGATGCCCTGTTTGATACAGTCTGCTCCCACGCATCACACTGGAAGCATCTTATCCTCCTTGAGGACCTGAACCTACCATCAGCCTCCAACAACCAAGCACCACCTTTCTTCAGGCCATGAAATACCTGCAATATATGCAACTCATCTCCTCGTCAACTCTCACCAAAGGTGGAATCCTTGATCTAGTTTTCTTCCCTGACTCCTTGATAACTTTACCCAAGTACATCCCTCCAGATACAACCCCCATCCTCTGGTCAGACCACCACCTTGTCACATTCACGCTGCCCCAGCAACATGTCACATATGCATCCCAAGATGCAACCTACAACAAGACAGTTTGCAACCTTTAATGAATGCTCCTTCCTGCAAAACACACTGCCAATTCTGAAAGACCTATCAACAGAAACAGAAAATGACCTTGAATTAGCACTAGGTATTTGACCATCTCCTCTGACACTGCTGCACCCCTACGAGGCAACTCCTCAAGACAGCAGCGACACACACCATGGTATTCTGCCAAGCTAAGGGAGCAGAAATGAACACTCAGCTGCATCTAACGTCAGTGGAGGAAATCCAAGGACCCCAAAGAGTATACCACATTCATGGAAAAACTTAAAACCTACTGCAACAGCACACTCTTGGCGAAATGGGAATAATACCGCAACACTCTCCACCGAGCCCTTAACAAGCCCAGAGAGCTCTTTGACCTAGTCAGATCTCTCGTCCCATCCAACCATGCCAAGACAACACGCTCAACCCCCAATACATGGGTGACTACCTGCAGAACAAGCATGGCTCCATCAACCTTCCTCCCCATGCTCACCATACCACCTGCAAGCAAAATGGCAGATGCTACCCAGCCCTGGACCACCTTTAGAGACCTACCCCCTGAGGAGCAGGATACCATCATCTCACACATCAAAAACTCTCTGATGGACCCATGCCCGGTATCATGGATAAAGGCCATCAGAATGCACTTCCTACCACTCATATTGACAATAGTTCAATCATCCCATGCCTATCCCCCCAACCCCAAACAAGCCTCCATCTGCCCTCTCACAAAAAAGCCCAACCTAGATCATAGATATCCCACCCAGCTCCCTTAATGAATCAGTTTTTCTTCCTGTAAATAGCTCATGTATAATCGCGCACTTTGTATATAGCTATGTTTCTATATTCTCCACTCAACCACATTGTATGAATCCCCATGCAGACCACCTGCATGCCCCTCACCTTTGTTTGGTATAACAAGTTTAGTTGTATTGTAAACCGCTTTGATTTTAGGAAAAGGCAGTATAGAATTTTTTTAAAATAAATAAATAAATCACCTACATTATATCATCCATAGCCAGCATACCTTTCCTGGCAAAAATCATTGAAAAGACAGTCCAAATCCAGCTGCAAGAACACATCGACAAACACGCACCACTTGACCAACACCAACATGGCTTTCGCCCCCATTATAGTGCAGAAACTCTACTGACGTCTCTACTATCAACACTCATCACAGGAATTGTGACTAGGTCAAGTGGATTCATACTACTCTTTCTGCACATCTCCACAGCGTTTGACAGTGTCCCATCAAATACTGCTAGACCAGCTCCACGAGATCTGTGTACAGGGAAAATCTCTGCAATGGTTCCACTCCTACCTTTCCCAGTGCACCCAACAGGTCAAATAGGACAGGGTACATCATCCCTATACACCCTGTCACAAGGAATACCACAGGGATCTGCAGTCTCCTCACTGCTGTTCAACATCTATATCCAACTCTTATGCACAACCATCCAGGAGTTCAATCTCAGTTACCGGATCTGCGCTGACGATATAATGTTATACACCTCTTTCTTCACAGCTGCACCTGATTACTCCAACCTCTCAGCCTTCTTCAAGGAAATAGTAAAATGGCAGCAGCACCGCAACTTGACAGTCAACTTCAGCAAGACCGAGATCCTACCTGTCACCAGAGACCCTGTCTTCACGCTTTCCTCAACTGTCAGAATTGATGACATGGACCTCCAAATCAAAACTCAGGTCAAATATCTTGGAGTCACCCTAGATCGGCAACTCAACTTTAAAGCACACATCCAAAACACAACCAAGGCTGTCTACTATAAGCTCAGGACACTACACAGCCTATGCTCCCTACTTTCCTCCAAAAACTTCCATGCAGACTGTCAGGCTACTGTCACCCCCCTGTTT
Source organism: Ichthyophis bannanicus (assembly GCA_033557465.1). NCBI lineage: Eukaryota > Metazoa > Chordata > Amphibia > Gymnophiona > Ichthyophiidae > Ichthyophis > Ichthyophis bannanicus. The sequence goes on along the minus strand of CM066035.1, from coordinate 33,441,795 downwards.
GACTACTGCAACTTCATATACCAAGGGAAGCCTAAGCACACTATCCTACCACTAGAGCTAGCACAGAACACCACAGCACGCACAGTCTTCAGAACACCCAGACACTCACACATCACTTCCATACTGAAATCCCTTCACTGGCTACTGTCACACTCCCCCTGCTGGCCAAGCCTATAAGAAGGAGGGGTGGCCTTGTTTGCCCTTAAGTATAGTCACTTGGTTCTCCCTCCCTCAAGGAATTCTGGGAGCTGTAGTTTCTCTGTATTACTTGCAGACAAAGTAGTTGTCACCACACGGTTTTGTTTAAGGCAAAAACAGAACATTTTTATTTTTGGGCTCCCCTTCACGCATTAAAATTCATACACAAACAGCAAGTATAATTTCTCCAAAGGAAAACAATACAGGAGCATAAAGGTTATCTGGAATATCAGAACTTAGCAAAAGCTCTCTATACAGTGACAATAGCTGTTCACAGGCCTTTTCCAGTAGTAAAGAAATCACAGCTATTGTTCTTATTTACAATGGGCATTTATCTCTTGTCTTCATTCAAAACTCTTCAGAATCCTATTTAGGCTTTCAGAAATATTCTTGGCTTTCAATGAGGTTTTTGTCTTTCTCTTATTCAGGGTAAATAGATTTACAGAAAGAGCAATCCATGGGAATACTGTCACACACAGCTTCAGGCAAAGGAGAATCTACTTGCATATCTTCTTCCCCTGCAAGTGCTTTCTCCCCACTTGGGCTTCTAACGGAAGAGTTCAGCTTATTGTTTGAAAGGGTATTCAGAAAGTCCCTCACATGCTGCTGTCCTAGCCAAGGATTAGCTAAGCTCTCTGGAAAACTTCCACTATCTGGAAACAGTTGCTTTAACTTCTTAATCAGGTTCAAGTCTCTATCTCTGCTTTTGTCTGTCTTCAGAAAATCAGCATTAGGAATTGCTTTCACCCACCTTCTGGCATTCAAAGGTCCTGGAGCACTCTGCCCTGCACTTCTCCTTAGCTCATTAGCAACGTCTTCTGCAAACCTCTTGCTGGGCTCTGAGTCAGCCACACCTTCCACAAAGGAATTGCTTTCTTTGCTACTAGAGTTTAAGTGTCCCGGTGGAATAAAACTTTCCAGCTTTGCCTCCTCTGGGTTTCTTAAAAGCAGTTCTCACTTTTAAAACCTCTGGCTTCAGTGCTTCCTCTGAATAGGATTCCAGCCCTGAGTTTCCTGCTCTTGTTGAGCCTTCTGTCCACACTAACCTTTCAGCGTTCTCTGAACCTCCTGGCTCTGGACTCTCGGCTTCAGCAGCAACTCCATCTACAGACTGAACTCTGTGCTTTGGCTTGGAATCTCTGCCTTCTCGGTTGCTGTATCTGCTGCTTCCTTCTCCTCCAACTCTGGTTGCTTCCACTCTGCTCTTTCCTCTGCTCACTTCCTGCCCCTTTGACTTCTGTGACGCAGGTTTAAAAAGGTGCTTTCTAGCCACCATATCCTGTTCTCTGCACGTGTACTTGCTATCTGGGCTTAAACCTGCCCCCACGTTAAGGTTTGGGCGGGGCTCAACCTCTGCTACAATGTACTTCTCTGGTTTGTTTACAGTTTAAGCTCTATGGAAACCCTGGCTTTCCTCAGTCTTAAAGGTATAGTCCCCATTTTCCTCTATCTCCATCTGTTCAGTATAGCTAACATTGTCACAGTACCCATCGCCTCTAGGATCAAATTCAAAGTCCTCACCTTCATACACAGAGCCCAAAATGGCCTCACAGCCCAATACCTTCAAATGTCTATCAGCACCCCCAGCACCACCAGGCCACGCAGACAGAGAACACCAAACTTTCTCAGCTTTCCGCCACAGGTTCGCAAGTGCACTCAACATGTCCATCTACGAGTCTTCTCACTCTATGCCCCTATACTCTGGAACACAATGCCACCCACTCAGTGAAACGTTCAGTCAAAGTCAAACCTGTAGCAAATAATTATCTCTTCCAAGAACACTATGGCACACCAGCACTCCTGAAGAGCAAACAGCCGATTACCTATTGTACCTATTGCTGAGCCTACTGTAACCCACTGACACTATGCCAAAATCTCGACCTTGTCAACCATCCTCCCATTAGCTCCATTCACTATAACTTGTCGGAACCCACCACTAGTTATCTTTTATTTATTTATTTATTTTATTTATTTATTTAACATCTTTTATATACTGCGCTATTTGTTGTCAGTGCGGTTTACATATAACAAAGGTTGCACATTCGGAGGACAATTGTGTGCTTACATTAAAACAGGAAACTTAAACTTGGAACAACAGGGTAAAACTGTAACTATGTACAAAACATATTAGATTCTTTAGTATTCACAAGGAGGGTAACTATGTACAAAACATATTAGATTCTTTAGTATTCACAAGGAGGCTAAGGCAAGACCGCAAAGAACTTGAGGCGGAGTTGCCTATGAGGGAATTGGGAGTGGAGATTGAGAGTTTGTGGGTTTAGGAGTGCTGAAGTGGAGATGGAAAATGTGGTGCTTGATTGCCTTGCGGAATTGAGTGAGGTCTTTAATTGCTCTTATTTCAGGTGGGAGGTCATTACAGCATTTAGGTGCATAGAAGGCGAAGGTCCTTTTCTTGGTTGTCTGGGTGCATTTGATGGATTCTTTGGGGATGATCAGGGTGTTGTCTGTTATTGACCTTCTCGTTCTGTTTTTTGGGGTGAGGGAGATGAGATCATCGAGGGATGTGGGGGCAAGGTTGTTGATGATCTTGAAAGTGATGAGGAGGATTTTATAGGTTAACCTGCAATGAATTGGTAGCCAGTGGAGTTCCATGAGAATCGGGGTGATATGGTCTGATCTTGCTAGACCACAGAGCACCCTAGCAGCCGCATTCATAGCGAGTTGCAGCGGATTAATGATGTTCTTTTGTCGACTGTTCACCATTTTGACAGGTAGAAAAATGGTATACCAGTTAAATAAATAAATAACTTATTCAGATAGCAGACTCTGTTGCAAAGATAAGTGCCAAATGGTTAGATGGTCATTATCCAGAAATATGCTGAATATTTCATAAGATCACTTTGTGCTTTGGTTGTTGCTCAAATATCTGAATGACTACTAGAGGTTTCAGTCAAATAAAAAATCCAACTGACATTTTTTTTATCTCACAGTTAGAGGGTGGCCTCAGACCAGTGACCTTTGGGTCTGAAGGGAAACATCTTGCTCATCAGTCATCAGGTCGCCCTGGAAACTAGCCCTAGCTGGCCTGCTCAAACTCTTGTATTGCTGATGATCTTTGTTCCTGTTTCATGATTAGCCCTAAGTTTATCTGGTCTAGGGCTCTCTGGAAAATGTGTGGAGGCATATTCCAAAAGGTACACGGCCAGGTTGTTGAGATGCCCAAAACATGGATGGGGCCAAATTGTACCCAATTCTGCAACCGTGGGAGCTGTATGTCCCTGTGGTTGTGGAATCGGACACTTAGATGGCCCAGTGTACACCTGATTCCATGCCAGGAGCCGTCCACTATTCTGCCCACCCAGCCCGCACAATGCTCCGGCTGCTGTGTCGTGCAATGGCGTCCCATCACCATGGCACCGGCACATCCAGCCGGAGGCACCCAATGCCTGGCCACAGTGGGCCTGTTTCCTCACTATCTGATGCTTGGTGGAGGCAGCCAAGGCTAGGATCGGGCAGCGGGAGCCCTCCCACAGCATCACAATGTGAGAGGGTGGCTGCAGGCTGCGATCACCATCACGCCCAACATTTATTCCACCTTTGGGGTGGAATAAGGCGGGTGTCCATCTCTGCACCGGGAGACCTGCAGAGGCCTGATCTGAATGGCCTCTGTATGTACCAGAGCCTGGCCATACCCCCACTCTGCCCCAGCGCCTCCCCTTCCCGCCCCGGTCCAGGGCATAGAATAGGGCCCCGAAGCAGACTGCGGGTTGAATGTCCAACCCTGCTATTCACGGAACAGAATGGCCCCCTAACTGGATTTTTTGCCTTGTGATTCTATTGACCCGCTATAGAGATTTACTCCAATGATTTTTCTTTTGCTATGTTCTTGTACTAGAAATTCTGTGAAACCATGTCTAAGTAGACTATCAGGTTCTTTTACCAATCCAGATCCTGATTGTCCAATTAGTGATGATCAACTAGGATCACAAACACCTGTTAGGTTCCCTAAAGTCGTCAGATTCCATATTCCATATAATGTGGCTTAGGAGTGACTGTCATGGTATACTCAAAATTAACCTATTTAGAGAAATTGGTCATGAAACACTCTGGATCTTATTTTGTACTTTGGCGGAGGCAAGTAATAGACCTACTACACTGGTGCAACAGTCATTTTCAGAATTTTTGAGCACCTCCATAAGATATTTTTTAAACATTTCTTTCAGAACAATGTTTTGTGTTTTAGGAAAATTAATAAACTTTCACTTCTGCCACTTCCAGTCTACCCTCTAGTCTCCTGCTTATATGCAAATGCCATACTAAACAAGGGCTGAAACCGGGAGTTAAGGTGGGCAAGCTGTTGAGCAAGCATTTTACCCAACTTCAATAGTGATCAAAACAGTATTCAGAAAGATAACCTCGAAAACTTGAATTGTGAAAAAAAAGAAGCTGTCTTCCTCGCTTCTCATAACCCTGGCCCTAGCCTCTGAGTCCTACAACTGGCAATCGTTAGAAGGTCTTATGGGCTATGATGCAGCCAGAATAGTGCATATTCTGTGTTGGTGCAATGGTAACATGATGTAAGTGGAGGGGGAGGGGGTGGAGAGGGGGGGAGGAGAAGGGGAAGGGGAGGGGGAGAGGGGAGGGGGAGGGGGGGAGGGGTGGGAGGAGGGGAATGGGAGGGGGAGGGGGAGGGGTGGGAGGAGGGGAAGGGGAGGGGGAGGAGCAGGGAGGAGGGGGGAGGGGGAGGAGGGTGTTTAGACCCATAGGCATTTTATGTACCACCACCCAACCTGCCCTCTGTGGTTCAGGGTGGGAGACAGGATCCCCCACCAACAGATCCACATTCTACCTCCCTGCAATGGTGGCAGTAGAGGGGGGGCCATCAAACCCAGTCCTGCTGGGGAACAGACACCCTACAGGGCAGCCAATGCAGAGCTGTACACATCCATAAGGCAATGGCAGACAGATTGTAGGCCTGGAAATGCTCAGCTGCCCTCCACCACCATCTGACATTCTCCAGCAGCAAGCATAGTGAGTTACCAGCCACTGCACCCTGCAAGGTGTTCCAGCCATACACATATAACTGCAGACAGTCTGCTAGCCTTTCTCCACAGTCAGTGCTCATTTGTGCCGCTGCGCGCGTTATCGCCCGCTAAGGTACCTCTGCGCCCAATAAAGCGCCATTATTGCGCGATACCTTATCGCGCGATAATGTTGCAGCAGTGCAAATAGTGCCCTTTAGTAAACATACCCCATAGATTCTCTAAAGATGATGGGCCTGAAATTCAAAGGTTTTTACATAGTCTGCAGACGGCACTACTCAGAGGCACTGAATATGTGCAGCTACCACTGCTACATGGCCCGATGCTAACTGGATAGCATCAGGGTGTTCCATGGGCAGCACCTGGGGCTAACCAGTCAGCAGCGATATTTAGCTGCCAATTGGTTATCCCTCGGTGGTGAACGTTAACCACAGAAAAGTCTGTCCTAACTTTCCACTGAAGCTAACCTGGCAGTAGCTTCATGTTTCAGTGGTGAACCCAGATGTTCAATGCTGATGAACAGATATGGCCCCGACATTGAATATTCAGATTCAGTGTTCAGCAATGGCAGCTAGCCACTGTAATTGTGCTAACCGTCACCGCTGAATGTCGTGCCTGAACAGCTTTACGGCCCTCAGTTGCCTCACAGAGCCCCATTCCAAGTCAGATGTGAAGCTATAAAGCACAAATTAAGTAATGGAATCTTCCGAAATACGAACTAGTCTAGTCCTATATAAGGCATCACTTTTAAATGAACTAGTCTGTAACCAAGCTAATAGATTAAGAAATCTGTCTCATTTTATTTATTTACAGAGAAATAAAAGATTTCCTGGTGTAGTTCCAGACCTCAGCAGTAGATGATGTCATCACTCAATTCTACCACCATGTATCCATCCATCTTCATTCTAGTTGGGATCCCGGGCTTGGAGGCTCTTCACTGCTGGATTGCCGTGCCTTTCTGTGCCTTATACTTAATTGCACTCCTTGGGAACACTGCTGTTCTGATTGTTATAACCACTACCTCAAGTCTCCATGAGCCGATGTTCCTTTTCCTCTCCATGTTGTCTCTCAATGATATGTTCTTATGCAGTACTATAATGCCAAAAATGTTAGGTATTTTTTGGTTAAATTTGAAGGAAATTAGTATGGATGGTTGCCTTACTCAGATGTTTTTTATTCATTTCTTTACAGGTATGGAATCAGGAATTCTCTTAGCCATGGCCTTTGATCGTTATGTTGCAATCTGCAACCCCCTGAGATATACTTCTATATTGACCTTTAATTTAATAACAAAAATTGGGCTAGTGCTTCTAGTTAGAGCCACTGTTCTTGTAGCTCCTTTTCTCTTCCTTATTAAGCGATTCTCGTTGTATAAAACCAATGTCATCTCCCATTCCTACTGTCAGCACATGGCGGTGGTGACGCTTGCCCAGGAAGACATAAGAATCAACAGCGCATATGGTTTGTTTGTAGCTTTCTTTTTTTTTTTTTGAAACTTTTATTTTCATTTTGCAACAAACAAAGAAACAACACACCAAAGGAAACAAAACAATTATACAATAAAGAAAAGTAAACCCAATTACCCCCCACCCCCACGCTTCTTCTCTAGCTGATTATGTCAGCATGTGAGCGCTTCCAAACAAACGTGATTGTACATCAAAACAATCAAAAGAGTATCTGCGATACAGAATAATCATGAGACAAAGATATATATAAATTTAGACAGTCAGATGAGAGCATTGAGCAGAATGTACATAGTCATTGAGCATCTTCCATTTAGACCGATGATGAGGAGTCTGAATGGGGGAAGCAAACATACGAGGTATTTGTTCATATTTACTGTAGAGACAGACATGATTCCACCATTCATTGGGGCTCAACTGGGAGCTATTTTTCCAGTATTTCGTAATTAGGGAAATAGCAATGCCTAGCATAAAGTCCAAAAGGAAGTAAGCCGTTTTTGGAAGAGAGGGGATCCCCGCTGCTGAGCGAAGTCCCACTATCCTCCAAGAAAGGGGCTCTTGAAAGTGCAAAATAGACTGGATACGGCCCCAGACCCGACTCCAGTAATACTGTAGTGCGGGACATTCATACATAACATGAGGTAGTGAACCAATGGCCGCATGACATGTCCAACAATTATTGCCCTGAGTAGTGTTCCATTTGGCTAATCTGTCAGGAGTGTAAAAACACCGGTGGGCTAGAAAGAAGAGTGTCTGAGTGAGTGAGGCGGATCGGGAGACCCGTGTCACTCTACTCCAGACAAGGCTCCATTGCTCCGGGGTCAAAGTCACATGCAGTTCTCTCTCCCATGCTTTCTGCGCTATAGGGGTATCCCTAGTTATAGCATTACATAAGGTTTTGTAAAAATTGGATGCTACACCCGGTGAACTACCGATAGATCGGATAGTCTCCAACCAACCTTGTGTAGGGGAGGCCGATGGCGGGAGCACCTTAGCACTCCTAAGGCAATGCTGAAGTTGCACCAACTGAAAATAGTGTTTCGCTGGGAGACCAAATTCAATTTGCAATTCACTAAAAGTTTTCCAGCGACCTTCATGGAACAATTGGCTAGGAATCCAAATGCCCCTAGTGTACCAGGGGCTCCACGCCATCGGCTTATTTTGTATTCGAAATCGAGTGTTGTACCAAAGTGGGAGTTTGTCTAACGGACAGAGTCGGGAGTCTAAAGATTGCATGAGATTATTAAAGGCACCTAAGGTGTCTAAAAGCATTGGTGGGAAGTGAGAGTCTGATGGGAGAGTCATACCAGGGAGAAAAGTAAGAGGAATCGGTTTGCAAAGGTCCTCTTCTATGTCTAGCCACACAGGTCTACTCGGTACTGGATCTTCCAGCCAACGAGCACCTTGTTTGAGAAGAAAAGATTGATGATACTTCAGGAAATCAGGGAATCTGACACCCCCATATTCCTTATCTGCTTGCAGCTTATGTTTCGCTATCCTAGGTGTCTTGTTTTGCCACAAGTATCTAGTCAGAAGGCCCTCGATATCTTTATATATACGTCGAGGGAAGAGACAGGGCACCATTTCTAAGATATAATTCACTTTCGGAACAATCATCATTTTTATGGTTTCTAATCGACCCCACCAGGTAAGCGTTAAAGGAGTCCAGCGGTGAGTAAGCGCCCGGACTTTAGAGGTTAAGTCTTTGGCATTGAAGGAGATAGTGTCTTCCAAAGGAGAAGAATAGTGAACCCCAAGGTATTTGACCATGCGAGGTTGCCATAAAAAGGGGAAGGATTGCATATCTGCCTGATGAAGCAGAGGATTTAATGGAAAGGCTACCGACTTGGTCCAATTTATCTTATAACCGGACAGTTGTGAGTATTTACCAATTTGCTCTAAGACAGCCGGTACTGAGTCTATAGAGACAAAGAGCATAAGATCATCAGCATACGCTGAAATTTTGATTTCCCTATGGGTGAAGGGGACTCCATGAATCTCCTCCGATTGCCGGATTAGTAAAGCCAAGGGTTCGAGTGCAAGATCGAAGAGGAGTGGAGACAGTGGGCATCCCTGGCGAGTGCCGCGTTGAAGGGGAAAAGGTTGAGACTTTAAAGCATTTGCACATATACTGGCTGTAGGCTGAGCGTACATGGTGCGAAGACAACGGAGAAAACCTTCCCCGAATCCGTACCAGCGGAGGACTGCAAACAGGAAGGGCCACTCTAAGCGATCAAAGGCCTTCTCAGCATCAAGTGAGAGGCCAACAAATGGGCGATCAAGATTAACTGCGGTAGTCAATACATGGCATAGAGTCTGAGCATTGTCAGCAGTTGATCTACCAGGAATGAAACCGCATTGATCTGGGTGTATTAAGGCAGGCATCCTATCCGAGAGCCGGGTAGAGAGAATGGTGGCAAAGATTTTATAGTCCGCGTTTAGGAGGGAAATTGGACGATAATTAGCTGTTAGTTGCGGGTCTCTCCCCTCTTTCTCAAAAACTACTACATTTGCCATTGAAAAGGACCCAGAAGGAGAACCCTCCTCGGCCAGAGCAGAAAAATAAATTTTCAAAACTGGAGCTAAATCAGCGTGAAAGGTTTTGTAGAATTCAGCGGGGAGACCGTCTGGGCCTGCGGCTCGACCTGAGGCACATTTCTTGATAGCAGAATGAATTTCTGAGACAGTAAATGGTGTGTCTAAGGCCACTCTATCTTCGTCAGATAGGGTCGGTCTTTGTACTCCTGAAAGTAAGCGTTCAAATACATCTGGCTCAAAATCACATTCAGATTGATAAAGCCGAGTATAAAAGTCACGAAAGAGTTCTAAGATTTCGGTATCTTTAGTGACCAAGCCCCCCCCCGACGGATTGCGGAGGGCGGTAACACGCTTGGCTTCTTTTCGACCTTTTAGGGCATTTGCTAATAATTTGCCAGCACGATTATTTTCCCGATAATAAAGCCCTTGTTGTGATTCAATATTTTTAACAGCAGCAGTGTGCAAAAGCTGATTGTATTGAAAACGCAAGCGTTGTAAACGGAGTAAAATACATGGGTCAGTACGGGACGTGAGGAGACGCTCCCCAGCTTGTATCTGCTGCTCTAGAGTCAGTAAAAGCTGCTTTCTTTGTTTCCCCTGCCGAATTTGATAGCTAGTTATAGTGGCACGGATAGATGCTTTAAAACCCTCCCACCAAGCCCAGCCCGCTGTATCATGGGGTGAGTTAAAATGAAAATAATCTTGGATAGCGGCCTTTATATCAACCTGAAAATCTTTTTGACCCAGTAGGGATCTATCAAAAAACCAAGCTCGGGGAGAATCGTCCCGCGCAGTGACACGTAATGATAAAGATATGGCAGCATGATCTGAAATATGGAGAGGATGAGTCCTAGTCGTGTCTACTTGAGAAATCAGTGCTTTGGAAATGAGAAAGAAATCTATTCTAGATTGGGAGTGATGGGGGGCAGAAAAGAAAGTGAACTCTAAGTCGGAGGGGTGAAGCAGCCTCCATATATCTACCAGCGCAAGATCTTGCATCAGAGCTGTAAGGGTAGCAAGACTCTTGGGTGGACTACTCGTTCTTGGCGGGTGTCTATCTATCAGAGGGTCTAACACTTGATTAAAGTCACCACCAAGTATTAATGGAGTATTGGCAGAGGCCTGTGCCAACTGCGCAATACTTGCATAGTAAGCAGGGTTGTCCACATTCGGAGCATAAATGCAAATACATGTAAATTCACTATCTCCAACCTTAAGATGTACTCGGGCCCATCTACCCTCCTTGTCAGCGCTAGTATCTATTACAGTAGCTTGCAAAGATTTCTTAACCAGAATGGCTACCCCGCACCGTTTAGAAACGGCGGGAGAATAGGCAGCCACCATGTAAGGCTTAACATTGAGTTTCAGTGTTTCAGCAGAGTTTAAGTGCGTTTCCTGAAGAAACGCTAAATCAGCATGCTCATGGCTAAGATAGCTAAGGATTTTCTTTCTTTTGATTGGACTATTAATGCCCTTTACGTTGAGTGATAAAATTTTACATAAAGCCATTCAGACAAGTTAAAAATTCTGAGCATGATAGCGCACCTAATTTCACAATGTCCCTCATATTGACTGTATCAGGCTGTACATATGGCATAAAAGAAACTAAGCTTAGATAATACAATGAAGCGCCCCACATTAAAAAAGAAAAACCGCAGCGCGGTAGAGAAGAAGCAAAACCCCAAAAATTACTGGCGACCATGTGTCTGCGGGGAGAAGCCCCAGAGAAGGCCAAAATTGAAAAACACAGAACCTGTAGGACTGTGCGTGCTCCGAATCCGACCGAGGCACATATCATGGAGGGAGAGGAGACCACAAAACAAGAGTCATAGAAAGAAAGAAAGAAAGTCCAGGAAGTCTCTGTGCTTGACTATGACCGCCGCATCGGGCCCTTCAAAATGGCGGACAGAGCCGGCGAATAAAAGTCCACGTCGTTGGATTAGCGCATCTGCTCTGCCTCTTTGGAGTCTAAAAATGTTGATAGTAGATCAGGATCTTCGAATGTCCTGGTTTGGTTGTGGAGAGTCACTCGGAGTTTCGCGGGATACAACAGGCCAAAGCGAGCCTGTAGCTGTTGAAGTCGAGGGCGAAAAGCAAGGAGTTTCTTCCGTCGGTCAACGGTAGGCTTTGCCAAGTCAGGGAAGAAGGAGACTTTGTGACCTTCAAATTCCAAATGATGGTTCGCCCGGGCAGCATTTAAAATTTGTTCCACTTGTTGATATCGTAGCAAGCGAAAGATAATAGGCCGGGGGGTCGTTCGGTTGAGCGCCATGTGGGTAGGAGCACGGTGTGCACGATCGATTTCCAATTCTTTATGAAAGGTGATCTTCAGCAAGGAGGGAAGAATTTTGAGCAGGAATTCTCTCATATCTCCCGCTTCCGCCCCCTCCGGTATTCCAATGAGCCTCACATTGTTGCGACGGGCTCGATTATTGCTATCTTCTAACTCCTTTTGCAGATTCTGTATCTGGCGCTCGGCCTTGTCCAGTGCGCCCAAGCGCACCGCGTGCGAATCGAGGACCCCCGCCATATTGTCCTGCCGTAATGAGAGACTTTCAAGTCGGTCCTGGAGCACTCCAAAGTCTTCTCGCAGGGCTCTAAGCGCTTCTCCATTGGACTGCACCAATTCCTTCACGCCGCGTAGTTCCTCCAAAATCTCCAGGTGCATTTCGGGGTTTTCACGAAATGGAACCATCTTCTGTGGGGAGGACACCTCTGTTTTGGAGCGTTTTCCGTGAGAAGAAGAAGGAGACCCGAAGTCCAAGCGCGCTGGTTTATGGGCCGCCATCCCCCCCGAGGTACCCCGGTCAGCCCGGAGCGAAATAGTAAGTTTGTATAGGTATTAAGTCAGGATTCTAAGTAGGCCTCTCGGGAGCTTCAGCGCGAAGCGTCTTACCCGCTGGACATCAGGCTCCGCCCCCCTTGTTTGTAGCTTTCATTGTTTTAGGGACAGATGTCATCCTTATCAGCTTATCTTATCTTATGATCTTCAAAACTGTCTTCAGTCTTCCATCAAAGGAAGTACGTCTTAAGACATTTAGGACTTGCACACCACACATTTGTGGATTTTTAATGTTTTATGCTCTTGCTCTGTTCTCTTTTTTATCCTATCGTTATGGAAAAAGTATTCCTTCTTATATTCACATTATCCTATCAGACCTGTATCTCCTTCTTCCACCCACACTTAACCCCATAGTGTATGGCATAAAGACCAAGCAGATCCGCGACAGGGCACATATGCTCATGTTCAGTCTTAAGAGACTCAGTTACGGAACTGATACTGACCTTTATATGGGAAGATGACTAGTGGGAATTGCTGGAATGATTGACTGAATTGTTATCTCTATGAATAAGGACGATCAAGAGTGAAACAGTAATGTATTGACTTTTCTGACAACCACAATATGGGGTTCATTTTAGAAGCTGTATTCATGCTTTTTGCGTCTGAAATTTCCCCTTAATAACATAAGAAAAGCCATACTGGGTCAGACCTAGGTCCATCAAGTCCAGTATCCTGTTTCCATCAGTGGCCAATCCAGGTCTCAAATACCTGACAGTTTCCCAAAAACAGAACCACCAGGCTAGAGCGAAGCGTGATCTCAAATGATCTTTCAACATGGCTTCAGAGAACACCATGGAGTTGAAACACTCCTCACCACCCTCCTCAATAACATACTCACCAATATAGACAACATCCGCCAAGGCGTCGTGCTAATCTTCTTAGATATTGCAGCAGCGTTTGATTCGGTAAATCACGAGATACTCATTACACGATTGAAGGAAAAAGGCATCGGTAGTTCAGCGCTGGAATGGTGCAAATCTTACCTGGACACCAGAATGCAATATGTAAAATCTGCAACAGGAGAATCAAACCTTTTCCACCAAAAACAAGGAGTACCACAAGGGTCATCTCTTTCATCTCTCATGTTTAACATCTACATGCAGCCCATCTGCAATATCATCAGATCTTTCAATGTGGAAGGTATGATATATGCAGACGACATCCTACTTTATATGCCATTTTCTACAATGCAATTGGATCTACTTCCCATAATAAATTGCTTCAATGCCGTATCAGAGTGGCTCCTCTCACAGAACCTCCGCATCCAACATAAGAAAACTGAGGTTCTCTTTGTTACAAGAGACCCTAACTTCATTCCACCAGCACAAATAAGCGTCAAAGGAGCTGATCTATCCACCAAGGAAGCAATAAGATACCTTGGAGTCACACTGGACCACCGTCTCAATATGAAATCACACGTTAACAATATAACAAAGGCTGTATACTTCAAGATACGCACACTCAGGCATCTACGCTCATTACTGGACCCAGACGATTTTAGAACCATCTTCCAAGCACTCATCCTACCACATTTCGATTTCGCAAATTCAATTCTACAAGGTCTCCCACAATCCACCCTAAGTTCTCTTCAACTTGCCATGAACACTGCTGCAAGGGTGCTACAAGGAGCATCCAGGAGTAGTCACGTGACACCAATTCTCAAACATCTTCACTGGCTCCCGATACAAGGCAGAATCATATTCAAAACCCTAATTCTCACATACAAGGCCATACATGGTTTATCTGCAAACTCTCTAACTGATCTCACACAAGTTTTACCTCCAACTAGAACCAGAAGAAAAATAGCGACAAACACCCTAATAATGCCGAAGGCCATAACAACCTGTAGCCAAGCAACAGCGAACAGAGCCTTCATGTTTTGCGCACCAAAACATTGGAATTCCCTACCACCCGAAATTCGTGCCATAACCGGCATAGTCCAATTCAGAAAGGCCCTCAAACATAACTTATTCATCAAATACTACCCCACATAATGTGCATAATATTCACCACAAACTTAACAGAATCCCCTCCTTTTCCAAACATTATTAATAATATTACATAAATACTTCTCTCATGTGATCGAATTAGCAGATCAATATTCTATGTATATAGTTCAATGTATATAGTTTTACCCCCATATTATCCATGTTTATCTTATCCAAATTTATTTTCCTGTTTTATGTAATACCGAACAGCCTGTTGTTCTGGTCTTTGGTTCTCTGTAAACCGCGCTGATTGTAAAAAGCGCGGTATATAAAAAATTGAAATAAATAAATAATAAATAAATAAAATAAATAAAATACGTTTATTAATTGTTCCACCCAAATGAGTCTTTTAGCCTTTTAAAAAATATACCTTGATCCCTCCTACTTAAGTGCTCCAGGATTCCCAAATACTCAATCCAACTGCTCTATCCAATGACGACAAACATAAACTCACTTGCAAATAAATAAATTATAATATATCTTCTCTGTAAATATTTGTATGATATTACCTAAACATACTCTTTGATTTAATTCTTTGACATCACTGTACCATACCCAAGCCCTATGTTTACTGTAAGTTCAATCTACCAGTTTAATATAGTTGTTTTGTAAACCATCCTTGAAGGAGTAATATTGAAAATCCTTTAAATAAATAAAGTAAATAAATAAATAAATAAATAAAGGGGGACTGCTAGGGGCAACCCGACAAGGCCATGTTTCGGCACTGCATTTTGTCAGAGGATTGGCTTATACAAAAAACAAAACAAAACAAAATCATATTAAAACCATAATAAAAACACAGACATACATATAAATAAAATGTAATACTTAAAATAGACAATCAAAACAAATTTAAACAGTTATAACAATAAATATATGTAAAAAATGTAGTAAGTGTATAAAACTGTATGAAAAGAAACGCCATCCCAAACCTTAAATATGCCCTGGTGCAATAGTAGATCAGAGATGGTGATACATCATTAAAACTTTTTTTTTAAGGGGGGGGGGATAAAATGAAATAAAAGTAATACAAAATAAAAACTGAAAACATGTTCAAGTGCAAATTATAAAATAATGATGTACAGTAAGATTATTGTGAGCTAAATATAGAAGCAAAAGCAAAATCTTGAGGGAAGACATGTGGTCTGTATCTTACCCGATCAAGGCGACTTATGTTTCTTGTGCCTAATCTTAACAAGAGCTATTTTCCCATTTCCAGTAATGGAAATGAAATGTGAATTCCTGTTGTGAAATAACAAAAGCATCTCTCACAATGCCACCCTTGTCAATCTTCTATTAACAAAACTATACTAACATCACTAATCTTCATGTACATTCAACTACATTACGGGGAGTATTTAGCATCTTTTTTCTAAGTCTACATGTATCCCGCAAAGCTTAAAGGGAACACTTGCGCTTTAAAGAACTTTAAAATCAAGATGCAATAGTTTTGATCAGGGGGGCGGAGTTTTCCAAGATGGCTGCGGAGTGTTTCCTTCTGTACTGATGCCTAAGAGAAAGGGGAAACTGAGGGCTGTTCCCTCTGAACCCCAATTACCCAGCTCCAGTCCTATGGACCGTTTTGTTACGATACCTATGGATACGTTACAGGAGATTCGAGCCGGCTTGGTTCCGCATAGCACAGAGAGTCAGGCGCCTCCGTCGGACACTGAAACGTTTCTCTCCTGCAACGAGGATTCCACCGCCACGCCCAGCTGCTTTGGACCGTTCTTCAGCTTCTACAGCGTCGACAGCTCCCAAAGAGGGGACGCCAGCTGCGGAGAGGGTATTGGCTGAGCGATTGGTCTCTCTGTCCCCTGATAGCCTCGGGGAGGCTTCAGGCGGTATTTTGGCAGGGACTACTCCGGTGCTGTCTTCTTCATTGGGAAGTTCTTCCCCTCAGTTGATTTCAACTCCTTTATTACTGGAGCCCCCTCCTCTGGCTCGCCCTAAGGTGTTTACTCTAGAATCGATTTGGGAAGCGATTGCCATTCTTTCATCTACGGTTAACTCACAAACTGCATTACTAGCGTCTCGGGTTCAGGAGTACAGTGCCAACATTCAGAAGAATATTGAAAATATTGAAGCTGCAATGTCTACATGTGCACAGATTAAGGTACAGAATAACTTTCTTGGGTCTCAGCTGGAAAATGTTTCTGACATGCATGCGGCTTTAGCCAAGGAAAATGGGATGCTGAAATACGAACTGGAAGTGTTAAAAAATGCCTCCAGGGCAGCGAATCTTCGCGTTCTAAATTTCCCACGACTTCCTGATGTTACAGCTGTCGACATGTTCAAACGATATATGTTGGAGATTTTGAAAGTTCCCATTGAACTGATTCCACCTTTGAGCAAGGTATACTATCTACCTCGTGGGAAAAAGAGTTCTGAGACCTCTGTGGCAGTATCCACTGTGAACTTTAATGTTCTGGATGTAACTGTCTTGCTCGAGGACACTGGGGGTGAAGCTTCCTCACCTGTTCCCTCAACATTGTTAGTCCAATGTGCTTTGGTCACTGATAAAGATTGGCTTCTAAAAATGTTTTTTAAGAAACGATTGCAAACCTTTTTGGGCTTTAAAATATCGATGTTTCCAGATTTAGTTAAGGAGACACAGAGGAGGAGAAAGCAATTTTTGCTTTATAAGGCAGGGGTGTTAAAAATTGGGGGATCTTTTTTTCTTAGATTCCCATGTAGGTGTCTGGTCATTATCAAGGATGTTAAATATATTTTTTCTGATCCGAATGATCTAAATACTTTCATTAATGCCAGACTTCCTGCTGTTTCCGCACCAGAGTAATTTTGTAATCTAGCTATATCCTTGGTTTTGGTTTATATCCTGGGTCCTCTGTAGTCAATTGGTGTCCCATGCTTGTTTAAGAATATTTGTTAATGTATTCATCCAAAGTCTCTGCTTTGGTTTGATATTTCTTTCTCTTTCCCCTCTAATGTGTGGATTATAATGGAGTACATTTATTTAGGTTTATTCTTTATATCAATCTTTTGATGTTACCAATGTATATTCTGTTTTTCATTGTGAGGAAATTATGTATTTTTTTGCTGGATTTGTTAATAATTCTATAAATAAATTAAAAAAAAGAGTAAAAAAAAAAAAGAACTTTAAAGTGTTTAATAGGGGAGGGGGAGGTGGGAAACAAGAGAGGAAATTAAATGTCATCATAATGAAACCAGAGTAATCTATATTATCAGAACGGAGGGAGGAGAAACGGAATTGGGTGCTATTGCTGGTGATGACCTAAAAACCTCACACATCTGTATATTCTAAAATGTATCTTTTAAATTGTGTCTTTTTTTGAGAGGGCAAAATTAAAACACCCCGCAGTCGCGGTTCGTCTTTGTAGCACTACATAACTACGTAAACATTTTCATTATTTTATAGGTGGAGTGCCACTTCTATATATGAATACTCATAGAAGTACTTAATTTAATGAGACCACGGCTCTGATATCACACAGACGCCGCTACCGCTGTTTAGTAAACGTACCCCATAGTATCACATCCCCAGGAGGGATAGAAAATTTTGGTATAAAGATAAAACAATTTATTCTGTTTCACATCCGAAATGCCTACCAATCTTAAAAGGGAACTAAAGTTTCTTATCTATTTCATTTTTTGCCTTTCAAAGGGAACTTTGAAAACATTATTCTCCTTACTTACAGCGAAACCATGACTGCTAGGATACGATGTAGTAAAACACCCCGCAGTCCCAATCCCTCTTTGAACTTTCATTTTGGCTCGAAGACCTAGGGGTCTGTTTACTAAACATTCCTAACGTGCGGGGCCGTGCTAGTGTGCCTGTGCCATATAAGGAGTGGGCGGTTCAGGCAGAAAATAGAAAAAAAACGGTAGTAAGCAACCGGATGTGTGTGCGTCGCGCTAATGTGCGGGGGTCGACATTAGCGCGTGGAAAGGCAAAGTGGCACGCTGCTGAGTATACAAAACAACAGAGCCGTGGTACAATGGTGAAGACACTGACCAATGGTGCAGGGGCCATGGGTTCAATCCCCCAGTGTGCGCAACGACAAAGGTCAGCTGAGGCAGTAATTGTAATGATTAACATTGTTTTAGGAGGCAAATTAATTTGGAACGGCATAAGGCGGCGCACAGTTATTTTTGGGCGGCAGAAGGCGGCGCACAGTTATTTTTGGGCGGCAGAAGGCGGCGCACAGTTATGTTTGGGCAGCAGAAGGCGGCGCACTGGTCCCCTTGGGCGGCAGAAGGCGGCGCGCTGATAGGCACAAGGCGGCGCGCTGATGCACAAGCACAGGAACAGAGCCACAGCACAATGGTTACAACACTGACCAATGGTGCAGGGATCAGGGGTTCAACACCTCACAATGCCCAGTGAAAAATGCCTGCTGAGGCAGTATGTATTATGCTGTAGGAGGCTGTATAAATTTATTTTGTTATCACTACTAGCAAACGCACTCTCCCAGCATGTTAACATACGGCGGCCCATAAGGCACATGTTACAGTGCACTGTTCGCCAAGGCACCCCTTGAATGACCCCTATGGGGCAGCATGTATGTTGCGACACAGGATAATGTATAGTGCACCCTATAGGGATGGCAACCATAAGGTGGCCTACAGGGCGCCCTATGAAGCACCCTCAGAGGCACCTAATGGGTATAGTAAGCTGAGGGTGGTCTTGCCGGCATAGACATATGTACAGTAAATAAAAATAAAGCTGTGGACAGCCCTACCAAAGGGCCCCACTGTGGGCTTGAACCCATGACCTCTGGCTGCACAGGCAGTGATGTAACCATTGTGCTACAGCTCCATAGCTGTAAGCAGGCCCCTGGCTGGCTGCAGATAGCCTACACGTCACCTCACAGACAGTCTGCTGGTGTCAACAGGATAGGGTTAGGCCACCCGTACCCATGATGCACTGCACATGCAAATTAGCTGTCCGCAGATGGACACAAGATGGGGAATGCACCCCCACAGCACCTCGGCCCTGTTGGGGGAAGTGACCGGGTGCACCCACACAGCACCTTGGCCTAGTAGGGGGCACTGACCGGGTGTTTTACTGGCACAGAGTAGCCACACACCGTTACATCGTGCGGGTACTGTGCTCACCCTGAGTGTGCAATGAGGTGGCCAGGACCAGGTCAACAACACCTGCCATGGCTGCTGGAGGCCAAGCGGGCGTTCCAAAGCAGTGTTAATGTGTAAGATAGCTAGTTTCTGCGCAAACACCATGGATATCCCTGTCTGCCGCCATCAGGCACCCCCCCAGTGGCAAACATGGTCCCCATCAAGGGATCCACACTCTACCTCCCTGCAAAGGTGGCAGTAGAGGGCAACATCAACCCCAGTCCTGCTGAGGAACACCACCACCCACCCCCCCCCAGGCAGGCAGCTCCATACACAGCCATAACACAATAGCAGACAGACATAATCCCAGGGTATGGTAAGCTGCACTCCACCACCAGATATTCCCCTGCAGCAAGCCAACAGCCACTGCACCCTGCAAGCCATTATAGCAAGACATTTACCAGCTACAAACAGTCTGCTGGTTAGTCCATAGTGCATGTTCCCAATGGAGATGCATACACAGCAAGCAGATAGATCAGTGACTGGGCCCCAAAGAGAAACCCATATCTATCACAGGAGAGAATTACTATACAGCACTATGGAGGGGCCTAGCCATGCTGTGGTCACTGCACAGTCAGGGTGAGCGTGATCCCCCAGAAGGACATGCTTTGGCCACCCTGTCTGTGTAGGTGGTGGCCGGACACTACAATATCCCAGCCAATGTCCCTGCCAGGGCCCTATGCCCAGTGCAGATGCATCCTGGCCACGCCACCCTGCCCTGGCTATACCCATGGTACCTTGCACCTCATTATGCACATTGACTGGCCAATACTGGCAACAGTGCTGGCAGTGCGGGCTGTTGAAGGGGCTTGCAGCCAACACCCACTGTATAGACCAGTGTTTCCCAACCCAGTCCTACGGGGCACACTGGCCAGTCAGGTTTTCGGGATATCCCTAATGACTATGCATGAGATATATATGCATTAGAGATATCCTGCCAACCTGACTGGTTTGTGGCCCTCCAGGGCTGGATTTGGAGACCCCTGTCTTACACCTCTGTCATTTAAGATTGTGAGTGGGCAAGGTGCAGATGTCCTAGACATCGAAAGGGTATATAGAATGTGACACATTCCTCCTCGATTCTCACCACCACCAAAATATTGTCTATTAGACAACTTTTTGGTGGTGGTGAGAATCGAGGAGGAATGTGTCACATTCTATATACCCTTTCGATGTCTAGGACATCTGCACCTTGCCCACTCACAATCTTAAATGACAGAGGTGTAAGACAGGGGTCTCCAAATCCAGCCCTGGAGGGCCACAAACCAGTCAGGTTGGCAGGATATCTCTAATGCATATATATCTCATGCATAGTCATTAGGGATATCCCGAAAACCTGACTGGCCGGTGTGCCCCGTAGGACTGGGTTGGGAAACACTGGTATAGACAGACACACACTTCCACACCTCTGCCATCATGGTGCTACGATTGAGGGGGTAAGTAGCCTTGCCCACCAAACCGGTCCTGAGCACGGCAAGGCATGGATATGGTACGCATTACAGCTGGTGGTCACTCCCCAGGGTGGTAAGCACCGTCAGAGGCCAGGCCTGGAGCATGCCCCGCAAACACCTAACAGATTGTTTGGATGGGGTCAACTAGCAGTATGTACGTAACGTATGGATAACTGCCTGCCTGTGCTCCTAGCAAACGTCTCCGAGCTGTGTACCGTATACCTCAGGTGTAGGGTGACATTGGTAAGTTATGCAAGTGCTCGTTTTGGGTGCTGCATGCACGGTCCAATGTTCTGCCTTTCCAGGAGACATTGGCCAATGGGGCCTGTGGGTGTGGGTGTGTCTGCCCTTGATGGCTGCTGCTTTACGGCACAGATTCCCAACTCCAGTCCAGGTTTGCATCACACTGTTCGGGTTTTCCTGCTATCCCTCATGAATATGCATGGGCTACATCTACATGCCATGGGGGTGGTGCATAGATATACAGCACAGGCATTTGTACGAGTGTCAGCATGGAACCTGACTGGTGTGTGGCCCACCAGGACTGCATTTGGGTGATTCTGCTCTAGGTACTGCCCCTGTTCATGGTGTCTGTGCTCAGTGGGGTAAAAGATAGATGTCTTACCATTGCATATGTCCCCGCCATGAAAGGTGTGTCCTTACTATCACTGTTTAGTTGTGGGAAAAATATGTGGGCAGGATTGGCAGTAGCCCCAGCTGGGCTTTGAACCTGTGACCTTCTGTTCTTGTATGCATTGTCTGTGTGCACTGCACCACTGTGTAGCCACGGATTGGTTGGATTCCCTGGACTGTCCATGACTGTGGATCTGGCAGGACCTGTCTGTTGCACATGGCTAGGCCTCTGTCTTCTGTGGTTAGCAGCCACTGCCCCCTGCACCACATGTACTTGTCCGCCAACATGCTGGCATGAACTTCTCGCAGAAAAAGCAGTTGACCTGATTGCAATGTGGCAGTATGGGACTGCATTTGGGGGACTTGGCTGTAGGTAATGCCCATTGTTGTGGTGTGTGTGCGGTGTTGGGTAAAATATGGGTGTTTTCCCCATGCATACAGGGGTGTCTGCGCTATCTTTATTTAGTGGTGGGTAAAATATAGGAACTGGGCTGGCAGGTGCCCCAGCTGGGTTTTGAACCTCTGCCCTCTGGTCCTGGAGGTAATGACTCTGTCCGCTGTATCACACTTTGGCCACAGAGACAGTGCAGCCCCTGGAGGCAGTAAGCCTGGCAGGATGGAGTCACAAACCCTGCTCTACGCAATTCTACTGTGGGCATATGCACCCTGTCTGGTGACAAACGTGCACATAAACCCCGGAAATGACCACGGGAAATGTGGGACAAAATATCACCACGCTGGGCAACAGTGATATTAATGGGCAACCATAGCAAACACTCCCAGGAAAGCTCCAAAACGTGGAAATGTTTTTTGGAAGAGTCTCCTCTCAGTAGACCCTTCCAAAATTCATTTCTTTTTTCTGGAGCTTTGCTGGGTGTGATTTCTGTATTTGCCCATCACTATAACTGTTCCCCAGCTGAATTACTATTTTTAATAGTTCTGTTGTGGTCATTTTCTATTTTTATTTTCACTTTTGTGCTGTGCACATATATCACACTGCTCACGTTTTGCTGGTTTCCCCGGTTTTCCTGTACATTGCTGACGGAAATGGTTTCTCTTCCCTTTAAATGCTTTCTAACGCGAGTGTTTCACTCGCGGTAGTTTTTACATGCAAATTCGGGCCCGATACTGTGCGGGGTGCCTCTCCCCTCCCACTCTCCACCCATTGACCCCGTCCCTCCGCCCCTCCGGAGCCTTCCTCCGCCCTCCTTTCGCCGTTCCACGCCTCTATCGGACATTTGCGGGCCCGCACTTGTACGGGGCCCGTTAGTGAGCCGCGTACCTGTGCGGGGGTGACACGCACGTGTGCGGGGCGTTTAAACGCGTTTCTGCGCGTTTCAGTGCCGCGTTGCCGTGCGCTATTTTGCGGCGCGCTATTTTGCGGATTTTAGTAAACATGCCCCCTAGTTGCCACAGTGACTATGTAAACACTTTTTACTTCTTATTAGTAGAGTTTCGTTTACCACGGTGACTATATGATACTTCTTACTTCTCATTTGTATAGTCCTATTTTTATTTATTATTAATTTACCCCTATTGCATCACTCCTGGTATCATGTGGAAATATCCTAAAGGGGGTAATTGGCATATGTTCTGCTTCAAGTCAGAAAAAACTTCAGGTGCTTGGCAGATTAAGGCCACCCCTAGCTTGTCATTCTTATTACCTGTTTCTGCACTAATATATGACCATATTTAGGAGCGCTGGAATTGCAGGTGAAATGGGGAAGGGGGAAGGGGGAGAGGGATATGGGCAAATTTAAAATAAAAGCATGGTCCACCACTGGTTCTGAGCTAAACTGAAAAAATGAATGTAATTATAAATGAAGCAATCTAGATGGAGAACACCCATGAAAAGGTAAAATTTGCAATGAAACACAAAATTAGAAATAAATATAAACATTAAAAGGATTCTTACCATACATTTTGAATTTTTAAAATCTTAGATCTATAAATAAATAAATGGCTACACTTGTTGAGAAATCAAAAAAAATATATGTAGGGAAGGGGAGGGGGCAAGGTGGGAAAAGAGGGAGGAAGAAGGGAGGGTAGAAAGGAAGGAGGGGAATGAAAAAGGGGGCGGGAAGAAAAAGGGGGATGAGGAAGGGAGAGTGGGAGGGAGGGAGGGGAGGGGAAAGAAGAGAGGGAGAGGGAAGAGAGGAAAAGGGGGAAATGGGGAAAAAAGAGGAAAGAAGGAGGAAGGGGAAAGAAGGGCAAGGAGGAAAAAGGGAAGAGGGGGAAGGAAAGGGAGGGGAAGGGGAAGGGGGAGGAGATGAAGGGGAGGGGAGGGGAGGGGGAAGGATGGGGAGGATAAAGGGAAGGGGAAAAATGGGGAAGGGGAGGTAGAAATAAAGGGGAGGGGGAAATGGTGGGGAGGTGGAGGGGAGGAGAAGAGAGGGGGAGGAGAGGAGAAGATGGGGAGAGAAGGAGGGTGAAGGGGGGAAGGAGACAAAGAGGGGGAGGGGTAGGCGGTGGAAGGAAAGGAAGGGGAGGGGAGGGGAGGGGGAGAGAATAAAAGGAGAATGGGAAAATAGGAGGGTCAACCATCAGTTCCACTAATACACAAACTTAAAAAACAGCCATGTGATGTAATAAAAAATAAATAAAATTGAAAAATAGAACCAAAGTCAATAAAAGATGGACAACCAGCTAGAACCATAATAAATAATTATAAACCCCCCAAATGAATAAATAATTTAAAAAGTAAGTAATTAAAAATTTTTTAAAAAATTAAAAAAGTCCTGCACTCACGGAGAGTCTGTATCTTGCATAGTAAATAAATCATTTAATAATTATATAAAACAGATACAAATGAACAAAACAAAACCTATATGTATAAAAAGACCACCGAAACTATTAATGAAAAACAGACAAATCCTTATCCAAGTTAAGTCTATTAGGAGTCAAGGAGAGCAACATATGAACTTAGCATTGTTCTAACCGGAGCAGAACATTATCAAAATTACCCCCTCTCCAATTAGGTTTTAGCACTTTAATGACAAAAAAACTTAAGGTCTGAAATTTTATGCTGATTCTCAATCCAATGTTGGACAAATGGTTTCTCTAAGGGGTATGTTTACTAAACCTTCTTAAAGTGCGCGCGGCGGTAGTGTGCAGGATGCCATAAAAGGAGTGGGCGTTTCAGTCTAAAGTAGCAAAATGAGATTAGCACACGATAACGCGCGCTGCTGCGCACATTAGCGGGCAAAGCGCCACTAAGCGCATTACCGCGCGGTAATCTTAAGTAGGCGCACAGACATCCAAACATAGAAACAGAAGTGTAGCACAATGGTGAATACACTGACTGATGATACAGTGGTCATGAGTTTGATCCTCCAGTGTGCCTAAGGCTGGCTGAGGCATCAGCTTTGACATGTAGGTATTGTTTCCTGAGGCATTTTATTTGTATTTTAATTATTGCTGCCAGCAAACACACCCTCACGTGCCGTAACCTAAGGTGCCGCATAAGGCACCCTATAAGGCACTCCATAGGGCACATTATAAAGTGCACTGTCCGCCACAGCACCCTATAATGTCCTCTATAGGGCACCCTATAAGGCGCTCTATAGGACACCTTATAAGGCACCTTATACGGACTTTAACCATAAGGTGCCTCAGAAGGCGCTTTATAGGGTGCCCTATAAGGCGCCTTCTGAGGCACCTTATGGTTACAGTACCCTGAGGGTGTTTTGCTGGCAGCACTAATGTACATTAAAAAGTAGACAATGCTTTGGACAGCCCTATCAAATAACCCCACTGTGGGTTTGAACCCATAACCTCTGGCTCCACAAGCAGTGAAGTAATCAGTGGGCTACTGCTCCATAGCTGCTAGCAAACACCTGGCTGGCTGCAGAAGGACTGCACGTCACCACACAAACAGTCTGCTGTGGTCACCAGGATAGGGTTAACCCACCCATACCCATGATGCACTGCACATGCAAATCAGCAGTCTACAGATGATCACAAGATGGGGTATGCACCCCCACAGCACCTCGGCCTGGTAGGGTGAACTGACCATGTGTGGCACTGGCACAGAGTAGCTACACACCGTCACATTGTGCAGGTACTGTACTTACCCTGAGGGTGAGGTGGGGCGCCCAGCACCAGGTCCATAGCAGAAATAGGCCATGCTGCAGGACCCTAGCAGTGCTAATGTGTGAGATAGGTAGTGTCTGCAGACACACCTTGGATACATCTGTATTTCTCAGTCAAGGTTTAGCCCTTATGGACCCATAGGAGAATTGTGTATTACCACCCCCCCTTTTGGGGCTGAGGGTGGTAAACAGGGTCTCCCACCAACAGATCCACATTCTACCTCCCTGCAATGGTGGTAGTAGAAGGGACTATCAACCCCAGTCCTGCTGTGGAACAGACACCCTACAGGGCAGTCAATGCAGCTCTGTACACATCCATAAAGCAATAGCAGACAGACATTAGGCCTGGATATGCTAAGCTGCCCCCCACCACTATCTGATATCCTCCTGCAGCAAGCCTTCAGCCGCTGCCTGGTGTCCCAGCAAGACACCTACCAGCTGCAGACCGTCTGCTAGCTAGTCCATAGTGCATGTTCCTGGTGGAAATGCATGCACCCAGAACTGGGATGTCAGCATACACACCAAGCAGATAAGTCAGTGACTGGGCCCCAAAAGGGAACCCATAAATATCACATGAAAAAAATACTACACAGCACTATGGGGGAACCTAGCCATGCCGTGGTCACTGCTCAGTCAGGGTGAGAGTGATCTCCCAGCAGAACATGCTGTGGCCACCCTGTCTGTGCAGGTGGTGGCCGGGCACTACAGTGTCCCAGCCATTGCCCTATGCCCTGTGCAGATGCATCCTGGCCAGGCCACCCTGTCCGGGCTATACCTATGGTACCTTGCTCATCATTATGCACATTGAGAGGCCAATACTGGCAACAGTGCTGTCAGTGTGGGCTGTGGAGGGTGTTTTCAGCCACCACACACTGGATAGACATACACACACTCCCGCACCTATGCAAGCATTGTGCTACTATAGAGGTGTTTGGCAGCCCTGGCCATCACACCAGTCCTGGGCACAGTGCAGGCATGGCTATGGTACGCAATACTGTTGGGGTCACTCTGTCAGACACTAGACCTGAGGCACACTCCACAGACATCAGAAAGGTTGCTATGATGCAGCTCAATCAGCCAATTGTACTTAACGTAGGAATTGCTATCTGCCAGTAATCATAGCTACCGTTTGATAGCTGTGTACCATATTCTCAGGTTTAGGGTGCATTGCTACAGTATGCAAGTGCTAGTATTGGGAGATGCACGCAGGGCCCAACATCCTGCCTCTCCAGGAGGCATTGGCTAATGGAGCCTGTGGGTGTGGGTGTGTCTGCCCCTGTTGGCTGCTGCTTTACGGCAGAGGTTCCCAACTCCAGTCCTGGTGTGCCAAACACTGTTTGGGTTTTCATGCTGTCCCTCATAAATATGCATGAGATACATCTGCATACCATGGGGGTGGTGCATAGATATGCAGCACAGGCATCTTTATTAGAGGCAGCATGGAACCTGAATGGTGTTTGACCCTCCAGAACTGCATTTGGGAGACTCTGCTCTAGGTAATGCACCTGTTTATGGTGTCTGTGCTCTGTAAGGTAAAATGTAGGTGTTTTGGGCATGTTTACATCATCTGCAATAAAGGTTCTGTCTGTATTAGCATGTTTTAGTAGTGGGAAAAAAAGGGAGGCTGGGTTGGCAGGAACCACAGCTGGGACTTGAACCTGTGAGTTTCTGCTCCTGAACACACTGGCTGTGTGCACTGCACCACCAGGTTGCTACAGAGACAGTACATTCCCTGGGGATACCATGACTGTTCATCAGGCGGGGCCTGTCTGCTGCAGTGCATGGCACCCACCTACACAGGGCTAGGCCATGGTCTGCTCTGGGCAGCTGCCACTGCCCCCTCCACCACCAGTGCCCCTCTGCCACCCTGCTGACATGCCCTTCTGCTGGTGGAGCTGGTGGAGCGCAGTCTCAGGCCATCCAGTGTGCGGGTAGGCGGCTGCCTATGGTGCGTGTTCTGGGGTAGGGGTGCCTGCATAGACGTCCACGCTTCCCCCCAACACTGCCTGCCAATGTTCTGTGCCCTTGGAGGTACCTGCTGGGTACTATCCCCTGTGTCACTGTGATAAACACTCTCGTGCCCATGTTGGGCCCTCCTCAGTTGCTGTCTGGCTGCTGTACAGTTTCAGCATTCCTAGGTGCCATCTAGGCATCTGCCTAGTCCGCACTGTGCCCCAGCTGCACCACAGCATGTGCCACCTGCAGCCCTCTGTATCACCTTTCCCAGCATCTGTCCAATTGCCCATTCTGACCTGCCCGCCCTGCTGTTGTGGAAATGTGCACGCCATAGGACACCTGTCCAATGGAGTGGGAAACCCTGATCAGTGCTATTTCACTGTGGGATCATTCACCTTGTATGGGGACGGAGCGTAGAGCCTTCCAAAATTCATATCTTTTTTTTTTTTAGCTTTCTTGGGAGTGTTTTTTGCTGTTTCCCATTACTATCACTATTGCCCAGCTTGGTTATGTTTTTTGTATATTTTGTTGGGGTCGTTTTCAATGTTTATTTGCCCTTTTGTTCCGTGCACATGTATCACACTTATCACTTTTTTGTAGGTTTTCCTGGTTTTGCTGTACATTGCTGACAGAAATGGTTTCTTTTCCCTTTAAATCAGCTCTAACGCAAGGTTTTCACTGGCGTTAGTTTTGGCCTCGGATTTCACATTGTTAGTGTGTGGGGAGCCTCTCCCCTCCCACTCTCCATCCATTGACCCCTTTGTGCCCCGTAAAGCACCATTATCGTGCGCTAAGGTACCTTAGCGCGTGATAATTGCACAGCGCGCTCGTTAAGAAGGTTTAGTAAACATACCCCTAACACTTTTTTGTATCAAACAGCTCCTGTGTTCGACAATTCATGTTCGGATGCTTCGTGTGGTTTCGCCCATATATAGCATTGGGCATGGACATGTAATAACATAAATGACACCCTCTGTTGTGCAATTGGCAAAGTCTTGGAAGAAGAATTTTTTATGTGTTAAAGGATAGACAAATTTATTTCTTATAGGCATCACATCACAGTAAACGGAGCATCGTGCACATTGGAACTGTGTATTTTGATCAGAAAGGTCGCTCCATCAAAGCAGAAGGGACAAGGAAGTTCTTAAGGTTAACAGTCCTCTTGAGGGCTATTGTAATCTGATAATCTGAAAAGCAGGGAGTGTTTGTAGAATATGCCGCTCTTCAAAGTCAGAAACATGCTTGTAGTAGTTGTTTTTTCCGTTCTATCTGCTTGTTTTGCATTTTCTTAGGCTTGCTTGATATAATGTTCTGGATATCCCCTTGATTGAAACTTGTTTTTCATTATATCTGCTTGTTCTTCAAAATCATTGTAATCTGTACATACTCGTCTTGCTCTCAGAAACTGTCCCCTATGGAGGCTGGCCTTTAGAGATTGATTATGGAAGCTCTGGTAAGGTAACATTTGGTTATGATCCATAGGATTTCTGTATAGCCTAGTAAAGATTCCTTTTTCAAATTTACTGCTCAGTAAATCAAGATAAGATATCTGCCTATCATCATTGGCTATCTGAAACTGTAAATTCTGGTCTAGCGTGTTAATCCAAATTTTGAATTCATTCAATTTCTCCTGGTTACCTTCCCAAATCATTAAATATCACCTATGTACTGAGGAAAAGGGTGATAAGTTAAAAGCTGTTTTTCAAATTCTGCTACATACAAGTTTGCCACATCGGGGGCCATGGATGACCCCATGGTCACAACTTTTATTTGCTTGTAAAAGTTATCTCTCAAAAAAAATAGTTCTTGGTGAGTGCCAATCTGGCTAGTTGTATTAAAAACCTAGTGGAAATTCTTCAATGATCGTTATGTGCGTGATCCCCTCCCTTCCCCCTCCCATCCCCCTTCCCCACCATCCCCTTCCCTACTCTTCCATTCCCCTCCCCCTCCTTCCCTCCCCCTCCTCTCCTTCCTTCCCCCTATTCCATCCTTCCATTCCTCCTTCTTTCCCTCCCTTCCCCCTTCCCCCTTTCTCCTTCTTTCCACTTTCCTCTTTTTCCCCTTTCCCCCCTTTTCCCCTCCTACATCCTTCCCCCTTCCCCTCCCCTTCCCCTTCCTCCCCCTCCCATCTCCCCTCTGTTTCCTCCCCCTCCCTCATCCCCCTTCCCCCACCCCTTTCCTACATGTTTTTTTTTGTTTTGTCAATAAGGGTAGCCATTTATGTATTTATTTAGAGTTCTAAGATTTTAAAATTCAAAATGCATGGTAAGAATCCTTTTTATGTTTATATTTATTTCTAATCTTGAGTTCTAATCACCATGGTATACTAAACTCTACAGATAAGAAGTAAAAAAAGTGTTTACATGGAGGCCAATTCTGAAGGTGCAGGCCTCCCGGACATCCATAAATCTGGACAGCCCGGATGTGCATCTGGTTCTGCTCCTGCAGGGGCTAGACATGCCCACAGGAGCAGAATCGTAACATAGAGGTTGGACATCTGGGACATGACCCGATTCTCACACCCCGGATGTCCAATCCATTACCCGGCCCAGCCTGGATCTTGCACGGAGTCGCCATACCATGGCATCATGTTACCATGGCACTGCACGATCCCCGACAGACCACCACAAACTGTTTTCCCCACAGCCCAACCCATGATCAAGGCTGCTGTGGCCATGGTCAGGCTGCGGGTAACCCCCCTGCACTCCCTCACCTGACTTTCCAGGCCTGGGTCCGCCACATGGCTCCATCAAGGGGGACTTATTCCACCTCCGAGTTGGAATAAGTCCCCTGTTTAAAAGGCCGACTCCGGACGTACAGAGCCTACCACGGAATCAGCCCTGTACCTCCAGGGTCAGTAGCTGCCCATTCCCCGCCCTTGATCCTCACTGCGAATACCACTTCCCACCACAAACAGAACTCTTCACACAACTCGGATCTACGTGCGGGGAGCTCTGTTCCCAGCATCACAATCCAGGCATTTAGCGGGTCTGGATGTCCGCTAAATGTGGTTCAGAATCCAACCCATAGTCATCATGGCAACTAGATCTTCATGCCAAAATGAAAGGAACTGCAACTGCAGGGCGTTTTACTACATTGCATCCTGACAGACATAGGGGCATGTTTACTAAAAGCCGTACAATTGCGTGCCGCACAATAGCGCACGGAAACGCGGCACTCAAACGCTCAGAAATGCTCTTAAACGCCCCGCACAAGTGCGCGTGGGCCCCGCACAATTGCGCGCCGCACTAACGTGCCCCGCACAAGTACCCGGCCCGCAAATGTCCGATAGAGGCGTGGAAAGGCATTCTGAGGGCGGAGGAAGGCTCCCGAGGGGCGGAGAGACGGGGTAAATGGGCGGGGAAGGGGAGGGGAGAGGCTCCCCGCACAGTATCGGGGACGAATTTGCAGGTTAAAAATAGCGCGAGTGAAACACTCACGGTAGAGGGCATTTAAAGGGAAGAGAAACCATTTCCGTCAGCAATGTACAGGGAAACCGGGGAAACCTGCAAAACGTGAGCAGTGTGATACATGTGCACAGAACAAAAGTGCAAATAAAGATAGAAAAAGACCCAAACAAACATATTAAAAATAGGAAGTCAGCTGGGGAACCCTGATATTAATGGGCAAACATAAGAAAAACACCCAGGAAAGCTCCAAAAAAATGAAATGAAGTATGGAAGGGGCTACGGAGCGGAGACCCTTCCAAAAACCATTTCCTTTTTTCTGAGCCTTCCTGGGAGTGTTTGCTATGGTTGCCCATTAATATCACTGTTGCCCAGCTTGGTTATATTTATCCCCAGTTCGTCGTGGTCGGTTGAGGGGTTTATTTGCACTTTAGTCACCAGACAAGGTGACTGAGCCCACAGTACAAATGTGCAGAGCAGGGTTTTTGACTCCTTTGGTCAGGTTTCCCACCCCCAGGGACTGCACTATCACAGTGGCCACAGTGTGGTGCAGCAGACAGAGGCAGTACCTCTAGGACCAGAGGGTCACAGGTTCAAATCCAAGCTGGGGCTCCTGCCAACCCAGTCCCCATATTTTACCCACCACTAAACAGAGATAGTAAAGACACTCCTTTATTGCAGAGAACATAAGCATGGTTCACACACCCATTTTGTACCCAACACCGCACACACACCATAACAATGGGCATTACCGACAGCCGAGTCCCCCAAATGCAGTCCTGGAGTGCCACAACTCAATCAGGTCATATGCTTTTCCAAGATACGGACATGCCAGCATGTTGGCGGTAGGGTACAGGTGGTGGAGGGGGCAGTGGCTGCTAGCCACAGAAGACAGTGGCCGAGCCATGTGCAGGCTGGCACGTCCACTGCAACATAGGCCCTGTCGGATGTACAGTCATGGACTTCCCAGGGAACTCAGCACATCTGTGGCAACACAGTGGTGCAGTGCACACAGACAGTGTGTGCAGGAGCAAAAGGTCACAGGTTCAAAGCCCAGCTGGGGCTACTGCCATTCCTGTCCACATATTTTCCCCACAACTAAACCATGTTAGTAAGGGCAATCCTTTATTGCTGGGGATATACGCATTGGTCATACGCCTATCTTTTACACCACCAAGCACAGACACCATGACCAGGGGCATTACCTAGAGCAGAGTCTCACAAATGCAGTCCTGGAGGACCACACACCATTCAGGTTCCATGCTGCCACTCATACAAATAACCGTGCTGTATATCTATGCACCACCCCCATGGCATGTAGATGTAGCTCATGCATATTCATGAGGGACAGCAGGAAACCCCAACCAGTGTATTGCAAACCTGGACTGGATTTGGGAACCTCTGCCGTACAGCAGCAGCCAACAGGGACAGACACACCCACACCCACACCCACAGGCCCCATTGGCCAATGCCTCCTGGTGAGGCAGGACATTGGGCCCTGCGTGCATCTCCCAATACCAGCACTTGCATACCTTAGCAATGTCACCCTACACCAGGGTATATGGTACACAGCTCTCAAACGTTTGCTATGAGTACTGGCAGATAGATATCCCTACGTTACGCACAGTCTGCTCTATGAGCTCCATCATAATAATCTATCTGATGTTTGCGGTGTGTGCGTCAGGTCTGGCCCCTGACAGTGTTTACCACCCTAGGGAGGGACCCCCAACGGTATTGCATACCATACCCATGCCTGTACTGTGCCCAGGACTGGTGTGGTGGGCAAGGATTCTGAACCCCTCTATAGTAGCACAATGCTGGCATACGTGTGGGAGTGTGTGTCTGTCTATACAGTGTGTGTTGGCTGCAAACACTGTCCACAGTTTTGGCCTGATGATGTGCATAATGAGCAGCAAGGTACCATGGGTATAGCTCAGACAGGGTGGGCTGGCCAGGATGCATCTGCACAGGGCATAGGGCACTGGCAGGGACATTGTAGTGGCCGTCCACCACCTCCACAGACAGGGTGACCTCTGTATGTGCTGCTGGGCTTTCACTCCACCCTGACTGTGCAGTGATGGCAGCATGGCTAGGCACCCCCATAGTGCTTCATAGCACTTCCCTCATGTGATATATATGGGTCACCTGTTGGGGCCTAGTCACTGATGTATCTGCTTGTGTGTGCTGCCATCCCAGTTGTGGGTGCATGCATTTTCAGTGGGACTAACCAGCAGACTGTTTGCAGCTGGTATGTGCCCTGCTGGAGTGCCGTGCAGTGGCTGATGGCTTGATGCAGGGGAATATCAGATAGTGGTGGGGTGATATTGTGGTCTGGGTGTGTGTGTGGGGCTGCTTGGACTGCCCTGTAGGGGTGTCTGTTCCCCAACAGGACTAGGGTTGATGGTCCACTCTACTGCCATCATTGCAGGGGGGGGTGCATAATGGGGATCTGTTGATAGGAAACCCTGCCTGTTTGCCACCCTTGGCTGGGGGGGGGGGGTTGGTGGTGCATGGCCCACCTAGGGGTCTGTGGGGTTCCCCCTGACTGAGACAGACAGAGATATCCAAGGTGTTCCTGCAGAAACTACCTATCTCACAGATTACGACTGTTTTGGAGCTCTGCCATGGCCTCTCTCAGCCATGGAGGGTGCTGTGGACCTGGTTCAGGGCGCCTCATCGCACACTCAGGGTGAGCACAGTTCCCGCACAGTGTGACTGTGTGTAGCTACTCTGTGCAAATTAAACACCCGGTCAGTACCTCCTACCAGGCCAAGGTGCTGTGTGGGTGCACACGGACACGTCCCCCTACCAGGCCGGGGAGCTGTTGGGGTGCATTCCCCATCTTGTGTTCATCTGTGGACAGCTGATTTGCATGTGCAGTGCATCATGGGTATGGGTGGCCTAACCCTATCCTGGTTCCCACAGCAGACTGTCTGTGTGGTGACATGCAGGCTCTCTGCAGCCAGCCAGGGGCTTGCTGGCAGCTATATAGCTGTAGCCCAATGGTTACTTCACTGCCTGTGGAGCCAGCGGTAATGGGTTCAAGCCCACAGTGGGGTTATTTGATAGGGTTGTCCAAAGCTTTTTTAGATTTAATGTACATATGTTGCTGCCATCAAACACACCCTCAGTGTACTGTACCCATAAGGTGCCTCTGAGGGTGCTTTATAGGGCACCCTATAGGGCACCTTATGGTTGCCGTCCATATAAGGTGCACTATACATTATCCTGTGACGCAACATATATGGTGCCCTATAGGGGACATTCAAGGGTGCCTTGGCGGACAGTGAACTTTAACATGTGCCTTATGGGCCGCCTTATGTTAACACGCTTTGTGAGTGCGTTTGCTAGTAGTGATAACTGAAATAAAAATAGATTGCCCCCTACAGCACTCATCCCCATAATACACACTGCCTCAGTGAGCCTTCTTCATTGGGCACTGTGGGGGATTGAACCCCTGATCTCTGCACTATTGGTCAGTGTCTTAACCATTGTGCTGTGGCTCTGTTCCTATACTTGGGCATCTGTGCACCGCCTTATGCCGCCCAAAATTAACAGTGCACCGCCTTATGCCGCCCAAAATTAATATGCCTCCTAAAGCACTTTTACCCATTACTGTTAATGCCTCAGCCAGCCCTTTTTGTTGTGCACAATGGGGAATTGAACCCATGGAAGCTGCACCCACAGTCAGTGTCTTAACCATTGTACTATGGCTCTGCTCCTTTGTATATGCACATCAGGACGCCACTTAGCCTTCCCACGCACTATTATGCACGGCGCACAATAGCGCGGCGCACAATAGCGCCCCGCGCAAATGTGCGATCGCTTACTCCCGTTTTTTTTCTTTTCTCTGCCTGAACCGCCCACTCCTTATATGGCACAGGCACACTACCGCGGCCCCGCACATTAGGAATGTTTAGTAAACAGACCCCATAGTTTCGCTATAGATAAGGAGAATAATGTTTTCAAAGTTCTCTTTGAATGGCAAAAAATGAAACAGATAAGAAACTTTAGTTCCCTTTTAAAATTGGTTGGCATTTCAGATGGGAAACAGGAAGTATTATGATTTCAGTTGTAAAACATGTATTCAAAGGAGGTGCCTACTCTTTTTCTGCTCTGTGTCTGTTACATTTTTCTTAGCTCGTTAGTACTAACCCATTCATTTAACCCCACTTACATACATGCCATGCCCACCATTTACAACCCAGTCAGACATTCACACACAATCCCGTATCCCAGACAGCCTTATACCACCAAACCAAACTCCAACAGACTAATCAACATTAAACTCAAAACAATTCCTCTTCCCATTCCCACCATAACCTCACCACAACCTAAAAACTTAAAATGTTACCTCCTTAATGCCAGATCAATAAGAAATAAAATACCAATATTCCAAGACTTACTTATTGACCACGCACCTGATCTAATTTTTATTTATTTATTTATTTAGCTGTATTTATATCCCGCTTTTCACCGGGCTAATCTACCTAATGGAGACTTGGCTCTCTGACATAGACACAATAATAATTAACCAACTGAAGGCCACAGGCTATGACATATTTCATTCCCCTAGAACCTCAAAAAGAGTAGGGGGAGTCCTACTAATCATAAAAGAAGATATTAAAGCGTTCCTTATCACCTCAGACAATATAGAAAACATTGACATACTGACCATAAAAACTAAACAACTTCACATCTGCCTAGCTTATAGACCACCTGACTCAAAACCAGACAACCTTGACATTCTTACTGAACTATTATGCTCCTTCGCAGACAAAAACCCACTAGTACTGCTAGGTGACCTCAACCTTCCATCTTTACCATATAACCATATGTCAGCCTTCCTAACATCCTTAATAGCAAATAATCACTGTCTTCAAACTACAAAATGACATCTCCCCTCCTACCTATCCACCCTAATACAATCACAAATGGACAACAGACACAGGAGGAAAAACGCACAAAACATACTGACAATACCATCCTCTATACGAAAAACTAAACAGTTTACAAGCAATAGAGCGTTCAGATTTACAGCCCCCACACTCTGGAACACTTTACCCAACCAACTCAGAGCAAAGACCTTCTAGCATTCTGCATGGAATTAAAAACCCTTCTATTCTCAGAATATTACATTACACCCATCTCCAACAATACTTCCAATTCATCAACCCTCCCTTCTGCCACTCAAATATCTTAATCATACCCTTATCCTCAATGTTTATCATTTTGTAAATAGCTAGGAAATCCAGCTTCCACTATGCCTATGCATAAGTGTGCTGTATATTGGTATGTATATAGTTCTGGTTTCAACTAGTTTCCTAGTTCCAATTGTTATTAAGGATGTTCTGTGTTCCATGTATCTTCAAGTTATTGTTCCATGAAAAGTGCCCCTGATCGATGGAAGGGGCAGTATAAAAAACTGTTCAAATAAATAAATAAATTAAATTAAATAATAGACAGGGACTACATCCAAATAATCAACACCCAAACACATGTGAAAGGTAACATTCTAGATCTAGTGTTTCTACCCTGTTCCCTCCACAAAGCCTACAATCCATCATCTCTAGAAATACAACCTGTTCCCTGGTCAGATCATCATTTACTAAAGCTCCATCTCCCATAGTATGACCTTTCGCACTCAAAAACTACATACACCTCCCATCACAAAAGATACAAGAAATTTGATAAAGCTGACTTTTTGAAACAAACGATTCAACACCTCACCTAAGCCCCTACTAATATTAATGAAGCAATTACCTCCTGGAATGAAATGATATCTAAGGCAGCTACCCCACGCACCCTGCATACCCTACAGGAAAACAACAAGCACCATGGTCCAACTCTGAACTAAAATCACTAAAAACAAAACTACATAAAAGTGAACGTAGATGGTGCCACACAAAATCTATAACTTGCCAATCACAATATATGACCACACTTAAACTCTATAAGGAAGCCATTAACACCAGTAAGAAAGACCACTACTCCTGCATTCTATCAAAATCCATAAACCGCCCAAGGGAGCTATTTGAAATAGTAAAATCATTAACCAATAATACACTTAATAAAGTCACAACTGAGCCTCCCATAGCGCCCCAAACTCTGGCTAACTTCTACAAGGAAAAACTAAAGCATAATGATTTATCCATAATCAACCTAAACACACATCACCCACTACAAAACACATCTCACCCTCCACAAAACCCCACCTGGACAATATTCTCCCCTACATCAAAGGATGCACTCGGAAATATCATTTCCAAGCTAAACACTATCACGTCCTACCTCGACCCCTGTCCAGTAAGCTGGATAAAAGCAACTAAACCAGAACTCTCTCCTTTTATCCTTCCCATTATCAACCTCTCCCTTCAATATAACCACTACCACCCTCCCTTAAACATGCACTAATTCAACCTATTCTGAAAAAACACTCCTTGGATAAAAATTCCCTAAGATAGAGGGCGCGGGCAGGGTCCCGGCGACCGGCGTAACCGGGTACTCGGCCCGGCGCGGGACCCTGCGTGCTACGGCGGCAATAGAAATGGGGGGGAGCGAGCACAGGGAGGCAGCGAGGACGCTGGTGCATCATTTAAAATGATTGGCTCCAGGCGCGCATCGCGTGTGCCAGAGCCAATCAGGGGGCAAAGCTGTGCATGTGCTCAGCCGACAGCAGCGGTGGCTGAGCATATGCGAGGAGAGCTGGGAGCGTTGCGGCCCGCCCGCCCTCCTGTATGGGAGGCGGGGGGTTGGGATACCTAGGGTTGTTGCAGCTGGGCAGGGGGGAGTGGCGGGATCCCGGAGGTGTCTGG
This sequence comes from Ichthyophis bannanicus, assembly GCA_033557465.1. Lineage (NCBI taxonomy): Eukaryota > Metazoa > Chordata > Amphibia > Gymnophiona > Ichthyophiidae > Ichthyophis > Ichthyophis bannanicus. The sequence continues at coordinate 33,404,292 of CM066035.1, read as the reverse complement.
GGTCCGGAGCCTTAGGCCATTTGGGGCGTGGGTGGTGTGCCCACAACCCGGACAACCCCGGACTTTTGCTAATGATATGGTGAAGTCTAACAGGGGCTTTAGGATTTTGGCCAGCGGAGGTAAAAGCGGCCGGGGCGGAGGCAAAGTCACTTTGCTAATAGCATGGCTGGTGACACATCGCTCCATCTGGGGGGGGGGGGGGGGGGTTGTTGTTGATTTATTCTGGTTGTCACATGTTACCCAAGAATGGTTGTCTATGGCATTTGTGAAGGGCGGGAGGGGGGGGGGAGAGAGTTTTAGGGGTACGAGAAGCGGTAGGGGGAGCGCCGGGTACAACTACCCAGTTACATCATACAGACCCATTTCTAGTCTCCCTTTCATGGCTAAACTGATAGAAAAGATTGTTCAGATTCAACTTCAGGATCATATTGAAACCTATGCCCCACTAGACGAACACCAATATCGTTTTCTCCCATACCACAGAGTGCAGACGCTCCTCACTGTCCTGTTTGACTGACTCACATGTGGTATTGATGATATCAAACAGGTCTTTCTCCTAATACTTTTAGACATCAGCACAGCTTTTGACAGTATAAACCACCAAATTATGAACTCCCAGATTGCAGCAAATAGGAATCAGAGACAGTCCTAAACTGGTTCTCATCTTATCTATCAGGTAAGAATAGAACAACATCTTTCCAATCCCTATAACCAAAAACAAGGCCTTCCACAAGGTTCCACCTTCTCTGCCCTCCTCTTTAATATTTATCTCCAACCCATCTGCTCTATCTTCAAAAAATACCAGGTAAACTACCATATATACGCAAATGATATAATGTTATATCTCTCATTCAACTGCTCTAATCCTACAATTCAAAAAATCACAGACTGTTTTGCAGAAATAACTGAATGGCTATTAACTCACAACTTTAGGATCAACATCAGTAAAACTGAAGCACTATATATTATGATAAACCAAAACTTCATTTCGCCAACATCCTTCAAGATTCAGGACACAAACATACCGGTTAAAAACGAGGTAAAATACCGTGGTGTAATCCTTGACTACACTCTAAATATGTCCTCACATATAAAACAAACAACAAAAAAGATCTTTTGCAAACTCAAAATGTTGAAACAACTCTGACCACTGCTCCACAATCATGACTTCAAATCTGTCATCAATGCAATCATCACACCCTACTTTGACTTCTCCAACTCAGTCCTACAAGGCCTTACCAAATACACCCTAATACAACAAGTAGCTCAACATGTTGCAGCTAAGATAGTCTTGTATCTAACGAATTCCTGTTAATGTACATGGCCACCTGTGCTCACATCCTTCTACGGTGGCAGCTGTGTATCTGCCAGCCATTTGCAATGTCACTGCGTATAACAAATTCCCATACACAACCTCCATTTGGGTTACTATTTTGGCATTGTGCTCAGGGTGCTCATAGTGGTTGTTTGGGGTAGTGGTTTCAGCCATGTGTTCTAACACCATAGGTTGCAGGTTTCCTCCCCACATGGGTTTTCTTTTTCTTCCATGTAGTGCTAACATGACCATTAGGCACCAGCAGGTTCAGCACCTCTGCACACACCCTTCCATGTCTTTATTTATTTATTTATTTATTTATTTACATTCTCTTATATACCGCGCTATTCTGCATCAGTGCGGTTTACATTGAACAAACTGAAATTACATTGAACAGGGCATTATAACTTGGAGATAACTATTTTACAGGGAACATGGGCTATGGAGGGTTAAGTGGCTTGCCCAAGACCACAAGGAGCACCTGTGGGACTAGAAACCCCAGTCTTTCCGGCCCAAGGTTGCTGTCCTCTAGTGGGATTTGAACCCCTGACCTTCCGGCCTGAAGTACCTTGCCCCAACCACTAGGCCACTCCTCCTCTCTTTGCTGTCTTTGCTGTATGCCAGGATGTCGCCTCTGTGCTGCCTAGCCATCACATAATAGCTGTTCCATATGTCTCTTTCTTTATGGTGTTTACCTGGCAGTCCACTTGGGGGTTTGGTATTGGTGTGGTTCAGCTGGTGTGTGGTACACCTGATTGCATGATGAGTTCTCTCCTGTCCTGTTCCAGATTGTTACCCAGCTCCACAGAGCATCCTCTGCTGCCCTAGGGGTTTAGTTGCTTTCCTCTTTTGCATGCTCAAAAAGTGCTAAGGCACCTTATCACATCTTAAGGCGCCTTGAGGTACTTTATCTCCTGTTAGAGCGCCTTATCACATCCTAAGACGCCTTGTCTCTCCTTAGGATGTCTTGTCACCTTACTGCACTTGGTCCTGTTAACTCACATTAGATGGCCCAAGGAACCCTAACGTCGGCACGCCCCCTACCCGCCCACTGCCTTATATGGCTTCAGGCACCTTAACGCTGCCCTTACCACCAGTAACTTTACCGTGGTTTAGTAACCATACCCCATAGTATCATAGATCCAGAAGGGATAGAAAATTTTGATATAAAGATAAAACAATTATTTATTTATTTATTTATTATACATTTATATACCACATTTTCCAGCAGATCAAATGCAGTTTACAATGAAATAATAGTTGAATTGTAGAGTAAGGTACATATTCATTTACAAAGAACGTGTTACAACTATATACATTAACATTTTTTTAACAGTCATGATCATGAACTATATACACAATTTGGCTGTCCAAATGGGAAAGGATATTGGATTGAGTAGATCAACTAGGGCTGGGATGCATTATGGCGGCGAGATCAATCAGTCAAGGGGGTGGGGTTGTTACAATGGTGAAGACACTGCCTGATGGTACAGGGGTCATGAGTTCAAGTCCCCAATGCGCCTAATGACAAAGGTTTGCAGAGGTGATATATGTTTCTGCTTGCAACTGTACAGCAATCTGTGCTGGCTTCTATAACATAACTGCACCCTAGTGCCAGAACGTAAGGCATCTTTTACGGTGCACCACAGGGTACATCCTAAACAACCATGTCAGCGAAGGTGGGTTAGATTGTGCCTCAGAGGCCATGTTGAAAGGTTGCGAACTCCCAAGGCACCATAGCAGGCATCCCAGAAGCTGCCTGAATCAAGGGTGTGGTGTAAGATGACCCAAGCATGTATAGGTGAACGCAAACATGTTGGCCAAGAGCAGTAAGGTCCCCCAATAAGAAAGGCAAGAGAGGTATGTGGCAAACACACATGTAACCCCAACACCGCACAGAGCAGCAAGGAAAGACAATGCATACGTAATGGAAGGAAGCAGAGCAGAGCTGATAGACCACACAAAACAGCCCCCAGCCCATGTGGCAGCTGAATAATGGACAAACATATCGGGGGGCAGCTGTAGCTCCGCACATAACGATGGTAATGTACTATGCAATAATGACAGTGTGTGGCAGAGGTTGGGAAGATGGGTAAAGCAGAGGAGGGAGAAGTGGCAGGAAAGGTGGAATGTCAGGATGACAGTGGTGTATCAGTGCCCTGCAGAGCACACACAGGAGAGGCAACAAGGAAGATCTGCAATGCAGCAATGTGTAGGAGGTCAGGATGTGGGGTAGCAGCATGCACATCAGGGTAGGACAGCACAGAGCTGGCAGACACACGTGGATGGACAGAAGGATGGTCAGAACTGTGATAAGGGTACAATGTGCGTACACTACAGAACTGAACAGATATGACTCAGAGGAATGAAATGTAGTACGTCAGGACAGGCAGACAAATGAAAAAGAACAGTGAGGAATCAAACCTATGACCATTAGCACACAGGGCAATGCACAAACCGGTAGGCCACACCACCAACATGAACCCATCACCAAAGGCTGCACACAAAAATAGTGCAGGGCAGCACACAAGACGCCTGCTGGCTGTCAGGATAGGCAAACCCACAACAATAACCAGGATGAAATGCACATGCAGATCTGGTGTGTAAAGATCAGATCACAGTCTGGAATTGGGACCTGAGCCACATAGAACTACATGCACACACACAATGAAATGTTATGTAGTGGATACAGCATGAAAAACCGGCAAGAACCTGAACACCAAGGGCAGCAGAGGATGCTCTGTGGAGCTGCAGCAAGATCTGGAATAGGACAGGAGACAATTGATCATGCAATCAGGTGTACCACACACCAGCTGAACCACACCAATACCAAACCCCCAAGCGGACTGCCAGGTAAACACCATAAAGAAAGAGACATATGGAACAGCTATTATGTGATGGCTAGGCAGCACAGAGGTGACATCCTGGCGTACAGCGAAGACATGGAAGGGTGTGTGCAGAGGTGCTGAACCTGCTGGTGCCTAATGGTCATGTTAGCACTACACGGAAGAAAAAGAAAACCCATGTGGGGAGGAAACCTGCAACCTATGGTGTTAGAACACATGGCTGAAACCACTACCCCAAACAACCACTATGAGCACCCTGAGCACAATGCCAAAATAGTAACCCAAATGGAGGGTGTGTATGGGAATTTGTTATACCCAGTGACGTTGCAAATGGCTGGCAGATGCACAGCTGCCACCGTAGAAGGATGTGAGCACAGGTGGCCATGTACATTAACAGGAATTCGTTAGATACAAGTGTTGGTGTGATCAAAGAGTCGAGGAGTAGCCTAGTGGTCAGACACCTGGCCTGGTCACCAAGCAACCAGAGTTCCATTCCTCCTAGCACCCCATGTGGCCTTCGGCATGTCACGTAACCCTCCATTACCTTGGAACAAAGGCCTGGCAATCCACCTCCAGTGACACTGCCAAGAAAACCCTGGACTCCCTGGGTCACAAGGTGTGAGGACTGACTCAAAGGCACACATTGCATTGCATGTTTGTCACCATGATCAAGCAGCAAAAGAGACAAATGTATGTCAAATACATATCTTTATTTGGGTTATTCATCAAAGATAGTGTAGACACTGCCATCATAATATCAAGGTGAGTGCATCCCTGGTGAAAGACGGAAACACATTTAGCAGGGCAGCAACCCACATCCTACAGAAAGGTCACTGGCTTGACCACAAATGAAGGGCAGGAGATATAATGTGCATCAGGTGCATGCAATGCACTGGGCAGTAGGCCCCCACCCTCCTCCTGCTGCTGCATGCCTCAAATGTGTTACGCACATATGAGTGCATGTAGACAGTAGGAGCTGCATGATGAGGACCCAACACACATCACCTGTCCCTCGAAACATATCCATCTGGCAACAGAGGAGGCACACAAATGAAAACAGCATATGTTGTCACAATGTTTCAATGTTAAAAACACATTCTGAAAGTAATGTTTCAGCTCTCACCTAATGCCTGATCTAGGAATCAAAACTGCAACAATGTAAACCAAAACAATCATCAAATGCACAATGAGGATATGCTAACAGGTAGCAGAGGCACATAAACACAGAGAGAATACAAACTAAACTATCTGCAGAAACCTGCAGAGATAACACCATGCAGGAGGTCCCCCTGCACTGTTTGTTGGGTAGACAGTGTTTGGGCACATATAGCACGGTACATGGAATGCACGATTGAAGGAGGACAATGGACACTCACACTGCCACACTCCAAATATAATGGGGCAATGTTACTGTCGTTACCGCAGGGGATAAACAGGACCATGCAGACATGCAATGCAAGGTGTGTACATAAATGCAGAGTGTCACGTCTGTACAGTAAACAAACACAAGAACCAGCATGTGAAGATGGAAATGATGGGCAAACATGTTACAGTGAACCACACAGAAGCCATAGGTCCACATGCTGTGGTTCACAAACATAGTCAGTCATATGCACAAGCACCATCCACATACCAACATGATACAGTGATGCCACACATGCACGTAAACACCCTTGGCCATTGCAAACATCAATCTAGGATGGTGGTGTGCATGAAAGCGTTGTTGTGGCAAAACCTGTATCATGTCCAGGTGGAGAGCAGGTGGACATAGGACCGCTCCATCGTTGCCTCTATGCCACAAACATGGCTGTATGCTTGTGTTGAAACAAACAGATGAGCGTATCCTGTGTGCCATGTCACACACATGGCCAAAACACAACAACAACACAACTGGGGAGGAATGTACAACATACAGTGACAATGTCAGTCCCTGCTGCACATGTGGTGATCAGTACACAGCGTCCAAAGTGCAAAGTGTATCTGCAATCCAACAAGTCAGGTTAAAACTGTCCTTGCAACCCTGGGCATGCATAGTCAAGTGTCACATTCCAATATGCCACAGTCCTTGAAAGTTCATGTGTGTGTCCCCTGCAATGAGCAGGACTCCCAGCCACAGCATGGCAGCAACAGTGTGTTGGACAGGTCTGTCATGGGAAAAGCAGCAGTCCAAGAGTAATACTGTCCATCCCAGGCATGTGTCCCACTCTCAGAGGTCAAACATCCAATGGCACAATTCTCCACAAAAAGTTCCATGGTGTTGTGTCCCCCAACAGTGGGTAATGGTGACGCCAGATGCACTGTAAGAGATGTGTCCGGTATGTCCTCTGCCCTGTGTCAGGAGAGGATAAGTATTGTATTGTTAGACGCCTTGCAAAAACAGCACAAATTGCATAGAGTCACAGCTTAGGAAATACAGAAGAAAGGGATGCAAAGGCAAACATGACATGATCTCAACACAAAACACACCGCATATTGGTGACATCATTAATCATAAATGCAGACACGGGTGTCACATGAATATGGTCATGTCCATGCTCATGTCACACAGGCGTCTCACAGCTACACACTATATGCATCTGTTTCTGTGAACAGAGAGGCAACATGACATGTACATGAGACAAACAGTAAATCATCAACAGGTAAAGGCAGATGTAATCCCCCAAATAACAAAGGTGAAAACTACCTTGTGTGTGCATCAGGTGTACGTCATTGATCCCTTGAGCGACTCAATGGCCATATCAGATCACAGTGAAGGGAGACAATGTCAGCAAAACGTGTAGAATCACCATGTCAAGCCACTGTTGATGCATGTCCACAGTATGCCGATATCTGAGATAAAAAAAAGCTGCTCAACAGTGGTCCCTCAAAACACAAGACACAGTTCTGCTCACAGCACACAACACATGTCGAGAATGTTCACAAGGTAAACAGCACTACGGTAGAGGTAGCACAATCACCACCGCCCCCCCAGGTGCACAGACCCCTCACAGCACATGATAATGTACTATGCCTGAACACTGCATCATCACACAGCCAACCCATAAACACGCACCCACACAGTATGGTAAGGTCTGCGTGCCAGCTGTAACACATGGCCTGTATGTGCACAAGTGGAGATTTGTAGACATAAAGGCCCAGTGACATGCAGTGATACCCTGGTTTTGGCTGATGGTACAATGTTGGGGTAGGGTGCAAGTGTAGACCACCACCAAAAACAAAACGGCCTCCACACACATGCAGCTCTGTTGTACATGTCCCAGAGACAGTGTTGCAGAGGACATACTGGACACAAACACATGGGGATATGTGTGACAACAGCAAGATATGGGTTAGGGAGGCGTAAGGAAAAAAGGTGAACAACAACATCTGCACAATATGACACATCACTGAGGACATGTTTTCCCCCTGACTGCAGGCACAGACAATGTAGCTGTAGATCCACCTACCCCGGACCACAGCATTTTGGCTGATGTACAGTCACGTGCCAATGCACCACAGCAACAGCATCCTCACGAAGTATGTCCTGTGCAGTGGGAAACACAAGAGAAACAAACATATGTCATGTTCTAGCTGTGCAACACACACTGCACCTTCCTGTCCCCAGCTGTCAGACCCCACAACATCACATATTGACTGACTGTTCACTATCACACTGTACAGATCTCTCACATGTGAGAGGCAGCACGGAGGTGTCAGAGGCAAACTACAGGTGCCCGTAATATCTCTGTCCCCTCCCTTATCTCTATGTTGTTGTACACACTGGTCAATAGAGGTGTCTGCTCCCACCATGTTTCTGCCTCACCCCAAGGTCGCAATATTAGCCCGGGTCCCCCATATTGCCACCAATGCCCCCTCTCCGTGTGTACTGGTGTCCCAATGTTGTCTGTTACCCCACTGTCAATTGCTGTAACACACGGAAATATGCAGGCACTGGCACACCTCCTGTATCCACTGGACAAATACATATCCTAGTGTGTACATCTCATACCTTGAATAATATTGACAGCTGTCTGCTGATGATGTGCACAAATAGATGGCAATGTCTGCGTCACGTCAGCGAAACCACACCCCCATGTCTGTTTGTGACCTGACCATGATGGCTGAATGTCATCCCACTGTGTGACAGTGAGAATGTCAAAGCATGGATAGCCTATATGTGCGCCTTAAAATAATAACTCTCACCTAAGTCTCTGTATGTGGACATAACCTCCCTCGCTAGGGTCCGCAAGGTAGTTTATGATGTGGACTGTACTCTCCTGCCCAACACATATACACAGCCTGTAGCTGAGGCATGTGGCATATGTTGAGATAGCATCAGCTAGATATGCTGTGTCCCCCCTGAAAAAAACCCTAAAACACAATCCACACATTCAGCGCTCAACTTGCCTACTGTAACCCACACCTTGCTGATCTGGGCCGGATCACCTCTGTTTGTGTGTACATATGCAACACTGCACTGCAGCGCTATTCTCCAACAACAAAATGTAGCAATGATACTCCTCCTGGCTGGACACTGCACAGGTCCCCATCCTTCACCATATCCATGTCAGGGCTATGCGATGACCTATACATTCAGGCACACTATGGGGTTGCATGAACACCCCTCAAGAATAGTTAATACCATCATGAAAAACTAGTACTGAGCATGTGTATTGTGTTATGTATGACATGTGGCGCCACACATAAGAAACAGACACACATATCCAGCTGACAGGAGCATAACAACCACACAAGCAGCTCGAAATTGTACAATATAACCACAGCCCGCTGGACAACTGTCCCCAAACATGATCTGCTCTCCCACTGTGAATACCGCACCATATGCCTGCCACCGTGCTCCACCCATAGCATCAAACCAACTAACTGTGTTTGTACAGCAGCTGCTATCACAATCAGCCACCAACTGGGAATGTGACCCCCAAAACCTCCCACAGCCGTATAAACACCCACCCACATAAACCACCACCACCTGCTGTTGTGCCCTGCCCACATTGTTTGTCTCACACTCATGCCTATATGTGACATTGGGATTGTCTGTTAAATGTCAATGCAGTGTGGCATCCGAATGATATCTTTACAGAAACATCAACCTTTATAACCATCACACACATATAACAACACATGTAGGTGGGAATATATGCAATACATACATGAGAAGATCTCTGCGATCAACCTCCGCCTGACCGCTGTGCCCTCCCGTGTGTCACCACTGGCACATACAGGGGGGCACATTGGATCATCCTCCAGATCCTGATTAATCTCTGCAGGGATATCGTGCCTGAGAGCAATGTTGTGCAGGATGCAACAGGCTATGATTATCTCTGCCACAGTCATTGGCTTATATTGTAAGGCCTCGCCTGTCCTATCCAGACACCTGAAGCGACTCTTCAACACGCCAAAGGTGCGCTCTATGACAGAGCGGCTGGAGGCATGGGCCTCATTGTACCTCCGCTCTGCACGTGTCCGTGGCTGACGCACAGGGGTCAGCAGCCAGGGGCGACACCCATATCCTGCATCACCTGCAGAAAGAAATGTTGCATGTGAATGCAGGAGTTCATGTTCAGCAAAACTGACACATGTATAGACGTGAGAAACAAATGCAGAACACATCCTGACAGAAACATGACAGCACAACTATGCAGTTGAGAAAAATAGACATATGATGACAGAAAAGGACCACATGGCCTATCGAGTCTGTACATCCATGGCAAAGACTACAACAGTCCCACTTATACCTTTAGAGATCCTCTGTGTGTGGCACATGCGTATTGTAATGTAGTTACTGTCCTCATCTCTACCACCTCCACTGTGAAAATATACCACCGATCCACTGATCACATGTTCAAAGTATATGTCAGCATAGTACCCACGAAAAAACATGCTGTCATTTGAAGGAGGCTCACACCAAGAACATGTATGCCATGGAGGTCTGTCAAAGTCTAAACTATATCACCTCTATTCCCCCTGTCCTCTAAGGTCTACATATCAAGATTGAGAAGTCTGTCTCCATATGTTGCATACTGCTGACCACCAATCTTTTTAGTAGACGTCCTCTGCACTGTCTCCATCCTGTTCACAGCCTTTTGAAGCTGCGGTCTACAGAATTGCACACTGCACCCCACATGAGTTAGCACCAATGACATATACAGAGGCAGAGTACTTTCCTGTGTATCTGCTACCAATACCTCTCTGTATGCACCCAAGTAGCCACCTAGCTTTTGCCGTCACCTTTCCATAATGGTCAGCTACATGAGGATCGGCAGACACAACGACGCCTAGGTCCCACTCATCTACAGTGGCCAAAGATACTGCACCTCCTATACTGTGTTGCTCCCCTGGTTTGACGCAGCCAAAATGCGTGACCATACATATGCAAACATGTACTCCCAGCTGGAAAGGTCCAGAACATCCATCAGATTTAGCTAGACTCCTCCTCATGTTATCTAGTGCTTCCTGGGTGACTACTCCAGTACTGACTGAGTGTGTGAACCTAAGACACACATGACAAGGGTTAGTTGTATGGATTGGCAATAACATAAACGTTACATAACATACAAAAGCTAGCAGACAATTAACCGGCATCACAGGTGGATGTGAAGGGCACCAACCCCCCCCCCCCCCACCTCATCACATGTGGGCAGTTGGCACACACACACACTAGGAGGGATCCACCACCAGGACAGACATATGCACACGTGCATAGTCACATGAACACCATGTGCAGGTTATGATCATATAATGTTATAATCCTGATGGTCTCATTTCAATTAGTTTCCCTGTTACTCTACGTTTATACTCCTGTAACAATGTAAACTCAGAACAATCTTCTGTCTGTCTAACTTTTGTTATCTGTAAACTGCACTGATAACAAACAGAGCGCTATATAAGAGATGTTACAGAAATAAATAAATAAATAAATAAATAATCTGGAAATACCCAGCAATATACAGTCCGCATACCGGCCTGCCTCAAATTGTCTGAATAGTGCCGAGTGATGCAGGATACAGGAGTCATGGGTGGACCCTGCAAACCTAGGGACCACATTCATAATATGCAGATTAGTATCACATACAACCTGAACATTCAGGGAATGGTAGTGTTTGCGGTTGCGGAACGCTACCTCCCTGTCTCTAGGCGGGACCAGGGCAACATGTGTGCAATCAATAGCTCCCATCATGTGTGGTATCCTGGCTAACACCTCAAAGGCCTGGTTCAGGGTCCCCCACTGTTGCATAGTGTGGGGAAGGGCTATGTAATTACCCACCCGGCTGACCATGGCACGCAGTACTTGGTGGAGAGCGTGAGAAGGTGGGGCGGCTCATGCCACCCACTGCGGCCACAGATGACTGGAAACAGCCAGAGGCAAAGAAATGTAAGGCAGTAAGGAGCTTGACTAAACCTGGTATGGCATGGGACCTATCAGTCAGGGGCATGAGGTTAGGTCTTAGATCCTCATAGAGCTCCCTAATAGCCCTTGTGCCCAGTCGGTACAGGGAGATAACCTGGTCCTCATGCGTGCCCTGGAGCTGGGCCCTGGGCCTGTAGAGGTGAGGCTGCCGAGCCTGCACCTCAGCACGCCTTCTGCGCTGTGCACGCACAGCACCTGCCTGGACCGCCCCCACAGCTGCAGGTCTGATTTGCTGTGGGACTACACCCATGCCCTGTGCCTCAGCCCCATGGACACCATCTCCCCTGTCCTGCAACCGCAGCATCTGCCCACGTCTCAGGGCACATGCAGCAACATAAATACCCGCCATAAACTCCTCCCGTCCGGCTACACAAACACACTCAAACACACACACGAACCTCCCTAAACAGTGTACACCTTACAAACCACACAAGACAATACACACACAATACAACCAACACCAATACAATCAACACCAACACCTGCTTTGACTCTCTCCGTTCCTCTCTGCAAACACACACCTCCTCTCCCTCGCCTACGAAACAGCTCTCAACGTGGACCAGGTGTGCAGGCAGATATATACATGTCTTACGTTGCGGCCGTTGCGCAAGTGCAGTTGTGTGAGCGCGGTGCACGGTGCGCATGTGCAACTCTTTGCACATGTGCATCTGTCTGTGCGCGGCGCGCATGTGCAACTCTTTGCGCATGGGCATTTGTGTGTGCGGCCCACGCATGTGCAACTCGCCTCGAGTTGCACATGCACACCGTGCACAGACAGACACCCATGCGCAACGAGTTGCACATGCGTGCCGCGCACATACGCCCATGTGCAATGAGTTGCACATGCGTGCCGCGCAGACAGACGCGCATGCGCAACAAGTTGCACATGCGTGCCACACACATACAGACACCCATGCGCAACAAGTTGCACATGCGTGTGGCGCACAAGCAGCGCGCTCGCACAACTGCACATGCGCAACATCCGTAACGTAAAAAAAAACTATAAATCACCCTGCACACCTGGTCCACGTTGAGGGTTGTTTGAGGAGTTCGAGGTAGTGTGTCAGAGGTATAGGTAGTGTGTCAGAGGCTGTGGTGGGAGTAGTGGAGGTAGTGTGGAGGTTGTGGAGGTTGTGACGTCTGTATTGTGGTGTGTAGTGTGTCCTGTATTGTGGTTTGTAGTGTAGTCTTCATTGTGGTTTGTAGTGTGGTCTGTGTTGTGTGGTCTGTGTTGTGGTTTGTGTAGGTGAGGGTTGGCAAGGAGCAAGTGAGGGAGAAAGGGTGAGGTAAGGTGGGGTGTGGTGAGAGGAGAGGGTGATGGAGAGGGAGAGGGATAGGAGGGTGAGGGTGTGGAGGAGGTGGGCCCACCTGTTGCTGGGGAGGCACATAGGGCAGGGACTGCAGGGCCTATGGAGGCAGAGGCAGAGGCAGGCCCATCGGGTACGCCACAGGCTGCACAGTGCAGCCACACCGACAAACGTAAAAGAATACCGGTGCCTGCACAACAGAGGAGGAGGGCCACACGGATCAATGATAGGGAGAACCACATCCTCCTGTCAATGGTCCTCGAGAACTACGAGGTACTATATGGGCGGCTCAGTAGCCGCACAACTGTGGCTGCAAGGAGTGCGGTGTGGGAGGAGGTGCGTGCGTCACTGGCCGAGGCAAGGGCCCCCCCCCCCGAGACATCTAAAGCCTCAAAAAGTGATTTTCCGCTATAAAAAGAGGGGTGAGGCAGCACATGGCTGCAGAGCGCCAACATGCTCAGGGCACAGGTGGCGGTGGCCCCCTCATACCAACGCTCATGCCCCTGGAACAGGAGCTGGTGGCACGATTGGGGCCGATATACATTTATGGTCTGCCTGAGGCCCTGGATACTGCGCATCCGCAGGCAGGTAAGTATGCTACGTACACCTTTTAGCTCTCAGGCCATGCCTGAAATCCCCATTGTGTAGACATCAGCCATCTGCAAACACCCTCCCATACCTGTCTCCCAAGCCCACCATGTACCTATCCTGGTGGCACATGTGTGTGCTGTACCCCTGCACACCCTGTTATATTGCCATGTTCCCGGGCCACATTCAACATGTATCCCTCATCCCATCCCTCTCCCCACCTGTCCCAAACATGTCCACGCACACCAGCCACTACCCTACCCCCACAACAGTGATTGCCATCCCCTGTATGATTGTGAGGGCCTTTGATCAGGGCATGTTTGTGTGACATACTATCTGCACAGTGCTGCATGTGCTTGGCAGTGGCCCAGAGGTGATGAATAGTCGTAGTCTGCTGCATAGTGGGTCACTGCCAAGCACATGTAGCACTGTGAAGATAGTATGTCCAAACAAAATATGCCCTGATCAAAGGCCTGCACAGTCATACAGGGGATGGCAATAACAGTTGTAAGGGTAGGGTATTAGCAGGCGTGCATGGACATATTTGGGGCAGATGGGAGAGGGATGGGATGGGGGCTACATGTGGAATTGGACCAGGAACAGGAACATGGCAACCAAACAAGGCGTGCATTTGTACAGCACACACATGTGCCTCCGGTATAGGTACATGGTGGGGACAGACAGGTATGGGAGGGTGTAGGGGATCCTGTATGCAGCACACATGCAGGCCCCCCCCCATCATGTCTGTGGTGTCTGCAGCACACACGTATAGGTGGAGTGTTTAAACATATGTGTGCTGTCTCTGATTGTTCACAATGCAGGTGACTACAGTACAATGGGGGCCCATGAGGAGGAGGAAGAGGAGGAGGAGGAGGAGGTGGAAGTGGCCGTGCCTCAGAGCGTTGAGGAGCCCGAGGCTGCTGTCTCAGGGGGCAGCACAAGTGGGGCCGAGGAGCACCTGGAGCCACCCATCACCAGCAGACCAACACTGGGGGCTGCAGCCAGCAGCACACAGTCTGGTGTGAGCCCAGCAATGGGGGCCAGCCAACACCCCAGCCAAGCACCAGGCGCCGATCCAACAGACATAGGTGTCATGATGGCGGAGCTGAGGGCACACAGCGCATCAGCACGGCGCGATGCCGAAGGTGGGTGACAACAGACTGCTACAACCACAATGCACAAACCACTAGTCTCTGGTTGGTGTGTGTGTGTGGTGGATGTAGCAACATTCCTTCCACAGCTGTTACATGTATGGCTCACGTAGACGGGATGTAGTGGAGAAAACAAAAGGGTATGGCGTATGATGATGGGGATGCATAAGATAAGCAAATAAGTACTCTGCTATCTTTTATTATGAGATGTCTACTTGTTTGTCACTAATTTAGCTTGAATTGATACCATGGGTCGTTGATGCAACAGTAGCACACATCCTTGACATAGTCTGCAGGAGTGAGCTAATCTAGAGTCTGAGACTCATCTTCAAAAATTTTTTTAAAATTGTTATATAATTCTAGGTTACTACAGTTGAAGAAGTCATTGCCTGAGATTTGGATTTTGAGGGTTTTTACTTAATTGTTTTCACATATGATTGAACTCTCTATAATATGACCACGTTTTGAGTGTTTGTAATAAATAAATACAAGCATTGCCGTTGCAACTGTCTGCCTCATTGCAGACGCCCAGCCGTCTCGCAGAGAACAGGATGCCACCTGTCCCATAGTCATCGGACAATCAGAGCAGACATAAACAAACCTAAGCATCTTATGTCATGTAACGTCACACAGCCCCCATTCTCTCCAGTCTGCATCTCCAGGTGTAAAACAATCATAGGATATGAAATTAGCAGTCAAAATGCGTTAAGACACCCATATACCAGGATTTACAGAGATGACAGGGTCAAAGATCATGTAAAGATGGTTTGGGAGAGGTACAGGACCCTCAAGGCTGCCTGTACGTCAACAACTAAGATCGACTGCTTGGCATACAGACAAAGCCATCAACATATCCCCTTCCTGTAGCTCTGACACTGAGTCCCACTCGATCACACAGGTCAGCTTACGACCTCTGTTGTGTTGTGATAGACTCGCCACCTCCCAGCTGCCACCCCTGTTGCCAACCTGAATCAGGAAAACACCCCCCCAGCTCTGGGTATCGCAGCCCTTCCCCAGGGGTTATCACCTGCTGTGGATTCCTCAGCATTACGCTGTCCGTGCGTTCCTGGGATCTGTCCACCTCTGCTGCACACTCTGTTGCCCCCCCCCTGCTCTGTCCATACCCTCCATATGTCTACCAAGGTGTACACGCACTGGTATCCAACCCCTCCTCTTTTGCCCCAAGGTGTATGTGAACCCCTCTGCTGTCAAAAATGTGAAGCAGCAGTGCACTTGCGCATGTAAGGGTTGATATCCCTGTGCTACCACTCCACCCCTTTGAGTCAATAGCGCATCTCCTGTAACCTGTCCGAGCTGCGTTTATCCCTCCAACTGTGCCTCCACTTGGCGTGGCTTTCCACGACCTTCCTCTGATCGACACTGCTGCTCTCCAGCTGTGGTTGCTGTCCCTGGTTCATGCTCCACCTCCCATACCCGATGGACATGCGTTTGTTATCGGTCCCCAAGCCTGTTGCTACGTCTGCAGAACGTGGGTGTGTCTGTGCAGCCTGTGCATCTTTGTGTTTGCCTTCCACATCAAACTACTGGACCGTGTCCTGTGCGTGGCTGTGACCTATCCTACTGTGAGAATGATGGCTCTCACCCCTATCCATGTGTCTACTAGAGTCTTACCTATCACAATAACGATCTTGTGGGATATGCGTGACATGTTTGTGTGTGACGGTTGATTACTGGAGAGGTATCTCACAGACCACCCTGTGTCCCACCCACAGGCAATCGTCAGGCGCTCAACAACATATACAGGGTGGTGTTGGATAATACCAGGGAGCTGAGGCAGCTCCGGGAGGAGGTGCGAGCGATGCCATTTAGGAGAATTGCTGATGCCCTGGAGGGCATGCTGGCCGTGATGCGTCAGGCAGCACCACAACTACCACCAGAGGCACCAGGAGAGGGTGTAGCACAGCAGGGGGGTGCCACGTGGCAGGCGGGGACAGCCACATTGAAAATAAATGTGTGGCGAATAAAGAGCTGTCACAGACTACATGCAACGTGTGTTTCCATTGTGTGTCCCTGTGGTCCCCTATGTAGTGTGCAAATGCATGTCGTGTCCCTGACCATATGACCTGCACCCAGGCCCCTTAATGGTGAGTTGTTTGCACTGCCAGGTATTACTGCACAGATGCCATCACATGCCATGTGTGACATGCACAGTGTGTGTTCACTGCCCCTGGGCTGCAGCATGGCGGTTTACACAGCCACCCAGGTTGCGACACGGGGAATGTTCTGAGGTCACATGTTCAGTGTTCTGATCCATCACCATTTCCACACCCTCATACCCCCAACATTTGACGCATTTGTGTGACCATTGCCCCTGCCTGCAACACTGCTTACGTGCCTGCCCCCCCCCAGGCATGCATGTGGCACAGGCAGACATGGGTTACACTACACCCATCCCTGTGACATGGATGTTCCCGGGACGCACGCTACATTGCACCATCTCATACGCCACCCTCGTCTCACACCCCTACACACATGGTTAGCCCCCAAGACTGCATGTGGAGCCAGTCCACGTATGATACCCATGTCTTCCTTTACTGCACATCCCAATCCACACACATATCCCATGCTTGCATCCATAGTGAGTCGGTAAGGGAAACACATGACCATTCTGTTGTCAAACAACAAAAGTTTACTTTCTAAAATATAACAAATGTCAACAACCTCAGTCCCACTCGAATAGAGAGCACCTCAACAATAGTAGTTATCAACCAGGCAAGCCCTCGCAACAGGCATCCCCTACAATGTAAAACACCAAACAGTATCCTTTCTCATTACACGTCCTATGTATACAGTTTTACCCTGTTCTCCAAGTTCCATTTCCTGTTAAATGTAATGACCAGACATATGTAAGTTGTCGGATTTTTCTGTTCCATGTAAACCGCGCTGATCGCAAATAGTGCGGTATATAAGAAATGTTGATAAAATATATACAATAAAGGTGACATGCCACCCATCCCCTGCCCCATGTCCGTTGATGGAACACAGGACAGCACAGAGCACATGTGTGGACATCACGGTGCCATCACTGACTCCTTGACGCCCTTCAGCGGATGACCGATGACAGGGCAGCTGCTCCACCTCGTTGGCCACCCGCTGAACGGCTGCCATCAGCCACTGGAGGGGGTGCAACAGGAGATGGACGTTGCGCTCCACACCATCCAGTGCCACAGAAACATCATGCACACACATGCCACCACACACACACATAGTGGACATGGTCTGTGTGCTGGTATGTGCATGTGACATTTCTGTGGCCCTGGATGGCGCATCAACACGCCACCGACCATCCTCTGCTGACACCTGCAGTGGCTGACGGGAGCCCACAGTGCCCTGTGCTGGCCTGTGTTCCCCAACACCCTCCACCCCCCCTACTCCCCTCTTCACCCCCCCTTCCACCACCCTCCCACCCTCAGCAACACCCTCCACCCCCACATGACCCACATTCCCCCCCAACCCTGCCCCCCCGTCCCCCACATCCCCCATGGCCACATCATCCCCCTCCTCGGGGGAGAACTGTGCTGCCTCCTCCTCAGATTCTCCCTCCGGCTCCTCGCTGGCCTCCTCCACATCCACCACCTCCACCTCCCTCGCATGGCGGGTGGTGGGGCGCCTCAGCGAGTATGACAATGTAGATGGGCCCTAACCATTGTCATCACCCCCTGTGGAAGGTGACAGTCATTAGGACACTATCATGTGTGTCACATAACACATGTACATATGCAGGCACCACACAGGCTGGTGGGCCAATGTGACATTTGTACCTGAGCAGCATACCTGGCAATACTCACCATCACCGTGGGACTCCGCCCCTCTCCTGAAATGGGCCAGGAAGTCAGGGTGGTACTGGCAGAGTTCCCGCCCCTTCTTCCTCAGATCCTCCACCTGTGGATATGCAAACAATGGGTGGGGTCATCAGTGACCGGTTATCTCTGGTGGGTGGCCAACATAAACATACATCAGTGTGGGCAGCATCTTGCTGCTCCTGCTCCACTGTTGTGTGTGGCATATACAGCATAGTTACCCACCTGTAACAGGTGATCTCTGGGAAATGTGGGAATAGGTCTGCACATGTGTGTAGTGGCGGTAACAATGGAGCATGTGTGGGAATGCCCCGCACCGTTCAGTAGGACAGCAGCTAGCAGCATCGCACAGCGCCTGCATACTGCCCTCCCCCCTATCACAAATGCCTCTCTCCACTTGAGTGACATGCTGGGACGAACAGAGAGAGAGAGAGAGAGTGAGAGAGACAGGGAGGGTGAGGGAAGGAGACACATCCCCTAGGGGAGATGGTTTGGTTGTGTGGACCTATCACTGCTGTTCCGTGACATCAACTGGTACAGGTGAGTAATTATGCGATCTACAGAAACCAACAGGACCTAGTCCTCACTGGTGGGGACCCCCTAGTCGTAGATGCCAGGGAGGGGTCCCCAGAGTGGTGGGGCCCTGTGGAGGAATGCCACTACCTACCCTGGATCCCTGGCATCCCTTATGGGAGGCGGTTTGGAGTTAGGTACATATGGAAGAGGTGTTGGAGAGTAGCCTGAATAAACATAGCATCCCTGTGGGAGCCTCTATCTGAGCAGTAGTGGGCTGTGAAGGTGTGAACCAAGGACCAGGTAGCTGCTCGTCAGATGTCGTTCACACAGGCGGAATGGAGGTGAGCCCTAGAGGCTGCCATGGCTCTCACAGTGTGAGCGGTGCCATGGACCCACAATGCAGGTTGTTTGCCATGATAGATGAATGTAAGACAGTTAGCAATCCAGTAGGATAGAGCTGTCAGATAAAATGCTGTACCCACATGGGAAGGATCAGAGTGTATGGTTAGCTGGGAGGACCTTCTGTGTTGCTGGGTCCCCTGCAGATAGAAAGCCAGGGCTCTTCTACATTTCACAGTATAATGAGTCTTCTCTGCATCTGGGGCATGAGGCTATGGGACAAATACAAGTAGCTGAATCTGTTTGTGCAGATGAATGTACAAAACCACCATAGGCATGACATGTGATTGTGTCCGTAGGAGGACCCTATCATGGTGAAACCTTGTGTATGGTGGATCAGCCACTAGAGCTTGCACTTCAATGATACGCCTTGCTGATGTGATTGCAATAATGAGTAGTAACGTCCAGGACAGAAACATTATGGACGTAGTGCTTAAGGGATCAAACAGCGGCAGCATAAGCTGCACACAACCAGATTGCGACCCCATGCCACTGGAGGTGGTTTCAGGGGAGGTGTCATTAGAGGCAGGCCTTCCACACCTCAGGGTTTGAGCAGGTGGGAGGAAACGGTTTGTCCATCGATGGGTGTAGATGATGCAGCAATGGCACTTCAATGGGTTCTGACTGACTTAACATGGGGACCAGTGTTTGATAGGTTACGGAGGTAACCCACCAATGCTTCCCTAGGGATGGTACGAGGGTTGACGCCATTTTGTGGACACCAACTGGAGACTCTCTTCCACTTGAACACATGCGAATGCCTTGTGGGTGGTTTCCTGGGAGCATAACGGACATCTCGCACATCCTGGGTGAGGGGGGGTGCCAAAAGCATTTCAGCCTTCCATAGCAAGGCTCTGGGGAGTACAGCCTGGGGGTATGGATGCCATAGTGTCCCCTCCCCCTGCGACAGTAGGTCTGTGGCAGACCAAATGTCCATGTGTGGAACCTGGGACAGATGTGGTTGCAGAGGGTACCACACCTGGTGTTGCCAGCATGGGGCTATGAGATCATGTTGCCTCTGTCCCCCAGGATCTTGCATAGTGTCTTGGCAATCAAGGGAGTGGCAGTAGGGGCATATAGGGAGTCATGCCCCCAGATGTGGAGAAGGCATCCCTCTCTTGGCAGCCATGAGCCCGAATCAGTGAACCGAACCGTGTACGTGTGGCAGTTGACAGACTTGCAAAGCGGTCTATATATGAGGTTCCCTAGAGTTGAAATAGTCCAGAGAGGTGGTCCATTTGTAGGGACCATTTGTGCGGAAGCAGAACACTACTGAGTGTGTCTGGCCAATATTTGTGATTGGCAGGGAGATAGACTGCCAGGAGATGGGTCTGATGCTCTCTGGCAAAAGCACACAGTTGAAGAGCTGTGTTGCGAAGGGACAGAGAGCCTGTTCCACCTTGTTTGTCCACCTAGGACATGGCTACCTGATTGTCTGCGTGAACTAGTCTTGTGTTGCCCTGTCAAGGGGGATGGAATACCTGAGGGGAAAGGCGCATTGCTCAGAGCTCCAACAAATTTGTGCTTACATGACTCCCCTGGACCTCCAGGTGGCTGGGGGGGAGGTGTTCAGTATATGAGCACCCCACCCCACTTAGACAGCATCTGTTTTTAAGGTGATCAGAGGTGGGGGTTGCAGGACAGGTGGCCCCTCCAAACGGTTTGGTGCTGAACGCCACCAGTCCAGGGACTGGGTAAGGCGGTCTGAGATCACTCTCAGATCTGAGAGACAGCCTGTTGCATGGGTCCACTGTGGGAGGCGGGACCATTGGGCTGAGCTCCAGTGGAGACGTGCGTAGGGGACCACATGCACCGTAGATGCCATGTTCCCCAGCAGCTGGAGCATCTCTTGGGCCGAGAGGTGAGTTGTTTGTAGTGCTGAGGATACCAGTTGCACAATGCAAGGACAGCGAGGCTGCAGCAGATAGGTCGTTGCCAGTCTGTTTCTGACGTTGCTCCTCTGAACTCCAGCGATTGCGTGGGAGTCAGAAAGGATTCCTGGAGATCTCTGGAACAGCCTAGATATTGGCGTACATGCAGTGTGTAAGAAGGAGAGAGGCCCGGGCTTCTGTCTGTGACTCTGTCTGAATGGGCCACTTGTCCAGGTGGTGTTAGACACATATTCCCCTGGTACAGAGGAAGGCAGCTCCCACAGCCATGCACTTTGTGCATACTTCGGGTGCTGAGGCTAGGCGGAAGGGGGTCCTTTGTAGTGATAGTGCCTTCCTTCATAGCGGAACCAAAGGAACCTACGGGGTGATTGGTGGCTGTGAACATGGGTGTAGGCATCCATGTGATCTGGGGAACAAAGCCAGTCCGGGCTGTGGGGGTAAGGTAGTAAGGTTCCCAGTTAAATCATTTTGGATTTCTCTCTGAAACATAACCTGTCCAGTTCTGTGGGATCTCAAATGTGTCTGTGACCTCCTGTTGTCTTTGCTATGTGGAAATAGGGTGTGTATAACCCAGAACCCTGTTGAGGATGAGTTACCTCTTGTATTCCTCCTGAACTAGGATACGCTTTACCTCTGGAGTCAGTTGTGGTGCGTTTGTGAGCACTGACCTTCCTTAATATTGTAGGAGGAGGCAGGCTTTGGAAATGAGGCCTGTACCACCTTCTATGATGGACAGAGTCCAGGGTTCTTATGTTCTGTCCCTCCATCCGTGGATGCAGTGACATGAACTTCCTGGGATTGGCGACGTATGTTTTCCATGGCTGACCAGGGAGGGCATGTACTCTATCAGGGACTCAAAGGCCCTGTGGGTGCTGACGCTGCTGGGTCTGCTGCGGCTGGGTAGCTCACAGATTTCTTGGCTTTGTAGATTGTTGACCCTTTCTATCAGCTTAGCCTCAAGGTGGTCCATGCTGGGCACAGGACTGCTTGTATCTGTTCGTTTTGGACAGGGACGGCTCTTTGACAGCTTTCCTCTTTGCAGGATCGCAGATCTCTGACAGCCTGGTCAGGGTGGACCTGTCAACATCCAATTCTTTGGATGTTTGCTGCCACTTTGTCCCTGACAGGTTTCAACTAGTACAGGGGATGTTGCTCAGTTTATCCTGTAACCAGTGTTCCAGGTTAGAGGCTGACAGCCAGGCATGTGTCCTTGACACAATGGCAATGGCAGAGACTCTGCCTATGCCCTCACAACAGTCCAATGCTACCCTGTTGACAAATTTGGACTTGTTCTGGGCATGCTTGACAGGTGCTACATACACTTGTCCTCTGTCATCTTGGGAAGGCAGACATAGCAGTTCTAGATCTACTGCGTCCTCCATCAGGAACATTCCCATGTACAGGATATCGGAACCTATCCTGGCTGACAGCATGGATGCATGGCAGACACGGCAACCCAAAGCATCTACGGTCCTACGCCCCTACCAGGGGGGGTTGGCGGCATGTCGTCTGTGACATTATATTCTCATCATAGCAGACTCCACCACAATGGAGTGCCGAGGGAGCTATGTTGTTTGTAAATCAGGGGACGGAGGGCACAGGGTACATAGTATGCAGCTAGTGGGAATATGGGGAGGTGGTGAGAGGTGTCTCCCATCTTTTCAGGGGAGGATCCTGTACATTGTGATGTATTGGCAGGGTGGCTGCCTCTTTTGGAGCTTGGGTATATTGTTGATTCTGTCGCTCCTGTGGCCTGTGCTCAGATTCAGTTGCCACTGACATGGAGCGGCCCCTGACTACATGTCTGTGGGAATCCTGGTGGGACATATCCGCAGGCAGGAACAATCCCCTCTTGGGAGATGCAGGCCCCTCCTGGAGAGCTACATTAGTACCCTCTGAGCTGTCACAGTCACCAGGCCCCTCATAGGATTGGACGTATCTTCTCACAGGGTGCTCAGGTTTAGTGCCGTTTTGGTAACGATTGGCATGGGTACATGAGTGACCTGGTACTGGTGTGTTGGAGACGGCACCCATCAGCACTGATGGTGCAGTTGTCCATGCCGTTACCCCAATCTATGTGGATACCGGTGACGCAATGTGCGGGGTCTGGGGTGGTACCGAGAACTTTGATGCCACAAGGATAGACGCCAGACTGCATTTGCTGGCCAGGATCCTCTGGTCCAGTGACACTGCCTATGCCTGTGTATCGATACCAGCCACAGCCAGTACCCCAAAACATGGCCCAAGGAGTTCAGACGAGGTTGTGGCCTCCAGAACTTGCTTTAGCCCCAAAGTGGCTTTGGAGGCCGGGGAATCCCACCAGGGCTGTTGGGCCAGAGTGCGTTCCTCTGGGGCAAGGCCGGGGCATCCCGATGTTTGGAGGGGGATGTATCCTTTCAGTTACAGCCAACTTTCTGTTTGGTTACATGGGATCCATGGGAGGAAGGGGAATCCCCTGAGGACATGGATGCCACCGCAGCCACATCGGTGGGGTGGAGGGTACTGAGCTTGGCTGCTCTGTTCTGCCAACCCCTCTTGGATACCATCCCACAGGCCAAATAAGTAGACATGAAGTGCGTGGGCCCTAAGCATTCGAGACACGAAGCATGGTTGTCAGTGACAGAGGAGGTACCGGCACATTCTGAGCATGTCTTCGAACCCAAGGAGTGCTTTTCCATGATGGCGGTGGGATTAGGGCCTATGCACAAAACAAGGGGAGACGTACAAAGGGGGTTTTCACTCTTCCTCTGGTAGGTTGTTTGTGTGAGGTAAACACAACATCTATAGAAGGGAGTTACCATACACCAGTGTTACCGGTAAGGAAAACGTAGGCAGACACTGCCACAGGAGTGGCAATAGCATAGAGGTGTTCTGCACAGACAGGAACAATGACCTGCTGGCTCTGTGGAACTTGATGAACATTTGGGAAAGGCATCAGGGCAGCACACAGGTGCTGTGGGATGCTCCCATATGCTTCCCTATTGGACGCTGGGGAGCGGTCACACGCAGGCTGCGACAGTGCAGACAATACCAACATGTGACAACTAATTCCTGCTTGTTCCTGGAGATTAACTGTTCCCAGTGCCACCTGCATGCGTAGCTGTGGGTCTGGGCATGTGTGCATTGACACCTATGTTCAGTGTGCGTGCCACCCTGAACACACCATTCCATTCCCCTGTGGCCCCCTTGCATGACATGGCACGACCATACCATGTTAGGGTTGGCAATGATGGTGTCCAGGCTAACCCCCATAACCCTGTATGTGGTATGTTGCACACATTTGTGTTGACATGATCTACACATGTCATCCGACCCAAATCCACTGGCAACATGATATCCCAGCACACGTGGGTGATGTGTCCATACATGGGACATTGTGTGTGTGGCCCTATGCACCTTACCAGGGGCCACGTCCATGACATTTGGCTTTCTACAAGGCTCTGGATAGCAATGCTTGACCCACTACAACTGTTGTATAACCTGTCTGTCTTGGGGAAACTGGTAGGTACGTCTGACCTAGATTGGCCACTGTTGCAAGGGGCATACTGGTCTTTGTGGACTTGCATCTGTCCCATTCTGGGCTATCTGATGTTGTTATGTTCCTATGACCTGGGCCTTGGATGGTTATGGCAGGTGTGCCTGACAACACTGGGGGCAGGGGCCATTGCACGGGTATGGGCTATTGCCACCTGTGCTCATGTCTGGGTTTCAGGCTGTGGTCTGCAACCTCAACAGGTGCATGTATCCTTCCAACAGCATCTGTGATGTTCATCTGCAAACAGGTGTGTGATTCCTGGCGGCTGGGCAGATGTGTGACCTGACTCAGCATGCAGTTCTGGGGACATGTCTCTGTTACAGACCTTCGGAATCGGATCTAATAGCTAATGTGGGTGAGGTTTTTTTGCGCACATCCACATCTGCGCCTACCATATCATCTGGATACGAGGGGGTACCCAAAAAAACCAGGAATTATTTTTTAAAAGCTATTTATTTCAAATTCTTTACAAAACAACCTTATCCCCTTCAAAATACTCTCCATTACAACTGATACATTTGTCCCACCAGTGCTTCCACTGTTCGAAACATTTTTTGTAGTCATCTTTAGAAATGGCTGACAGCTCCTCCCTTCTTTTTTTCTTGACTTCTTCAATGTTGTCAAATCGGTGTCCTTTCATGCCCCTTTTCATGCGTGGAAATAAGAAAAAGTCGCACGGAGCCAGGTCAGGCGAGTAAGGTGCGTGGGGCAGCGGAACCATGCCATTTTTAGCCAAAAACTGTCTAACAGAGATGGCTGTGTGTGCAGGTGCGTTGTCGTGGTGGAAGAACCAGTCTCCTGTCTGCCACAAATCGGGTCTTTTTTGACGAACACTGTTGCGCAATCTTCTTAAAACTTCCAAATAAAAGGTTTGATTGACGGTCCGATCTGGGGGAACAAACTCTGAATGAACTACCCCCTTGGCATCAAAAAAGCAAATCAGCATTGTTTTGATGTTTGATTTGACTTGACGACATTTTTTTGGACGGGGTGACGATGACGTCTTCCATTGGCTTGACTGTTGCTTTGTTTCTGGGTCATAACCATAGCACCATGACTCATCACCTGTAATGACCTTTGACAGAAAATCTGGATCAGTTTCAAGCTGTTGTTTCAAAACACGAAATCCCACTAGAGGACAGCAACCTTGGGCTGGAAGGACTGGGGTTTCTAGTCCCACAGATGCTCCTTGTGGTATTGGGCAAGCCACTTAACCCTCCACTGCCCATGTTCCCTGTAAGTATTAGTGTATGTGTCTCATATCCCCACGTGTTAAATGTATCCCCCATTTGTGTTGTGACCGCTTTGATTGAAGGATAAGGCGGTATACAAAAACTGTCTAAATAAATAAATAAATAAAAATGTTTCAACTCGATGTTCTTTTTGATTGTCAGTCAGAACCCGAGGAACAAACTTGGCAGCAACCCTTTTCATTCCCAAATCTTCCGTGAAAATTCGCTGAACCGAGCTCCAAGATAACCCACTAATCTCTGACAGTTGATCAATTGTCTGTCGACGGTCTATGAGCACAAGCTCTCTAATTTTTTCAATATTTTCGTCGATTCGGGCAGTTGATGGACGCCCAGAACGAGGTTTGTCATCAATCGACATGTCGCCATTTTTAAAACGAGCAAACCACTCGTACACTTGACTTTTTCCCATAGCGTCATCTTGATAAGCTGTTTTCAACATTAAAACAGTTTCAGCAGCATTTTTACCGAGTAGAAAACAAAATTTCAAAGCTGCACGTTGTTCACTTAAAGTTGTCATCATAAAAAAAGAAACAAGAACAAAACAGCGCTAGCAAAAACAATCACTGCAGATGAACAGAACAAGCCAGGTCGACAACACAGGCGTCACTGAACTGACAATGAGTTGCACTATAAACGCCTAGCGGCAGAAGTACGTACTACACAAGCTCCGCCCACGGCAACGTTATTCCTGTTTTTTTTGGGTACCCGTACATCAACCATCAACGGTGTGTGTGATGAGCTGTGGACCTCATGGACTAGGGGAGATGTGCAACCTACCCACCATACCCTAAGAACACATCTGACTGACATACCCTCCGTTGCGATCACCTCTCAGGCCCCCTGGGGTTTGGGTGTCCTAGGACACATCATCAGCAAAATGCAGCATAGCACCAGGGTGACTGCCAGGACACCATACGCAGGTATCAGGACTCCTGGAGATGGGGAGAATGGATTGAACAGCATAGGCACACAGCACCATATCACCAGGGTGACTGACAGCCCACTCTGATGGGCTGTCAGGACTCCTGGGGATAGGGAGCATGGATTCAACAGTATAGGTACACTGCACCATATCACCAGGGTGACTGACAGCCCACTCTGATGGGCTGTCAGGACTCCTGGGGATATGGAGCATGGATTTAACTGCATTGGCACATAACACCATATCACCAAGGTGACTGACAGCCACTCTGATGGGCTGTCAGGACTCCTGGGGATAGGGAGCATGGATTTAACTGCATAGGCACACAGCACCATATCACCAGGGTGACTGACAGCCCACTCTGAAAGGCTGTCAGGACTCCTGGGGATAGGGAGCATGGATTCAACAGTATAGGCACACTGCACCATATCACCAGGGTAACTGACAGCCCACTCTGATGGGCTGTCAGGACTCCTGGGGATAGGGAGCATGGATTCAACAACATAGGCACACTGCACCATATCACCAGGGTGACTGACAGCCCACTCTGATGGGCTGTCAGGACTCCTGGGGATAGGGAGTTTGGATTTAAATGCATTGGCACATAACCCCATATCACCAGGGTGACTGACAGCCCACACTGATGGGCTATCAGGACAACTGGGGATAGGGAGCATGGATTTAACTGCATTGGCACATAACCCCATATCACCAGAGTGACTGACAACCCACTCTGATGGGCTGTCAGGACTCCTGGGGATAGGGAGCATGGATTCAACAGTATAGGCACACAGCACCATATCACCAGGGTGACTGACAGCCCACTTTGATGGGCTGTCAGGACTCCTAGGGATAGGGAGCATGGATTCAACAGCATAGGCACACTGCACCATATCACCAGGGTGACTGACAGCCCACTCTGATGGGCTGTCAGGATTCCTGGGGATAGGGAGCATGGATTTAACTGCATTGGCACATAACCCCATATCACAAGGGTGACTGACAGCCCACTCTGATGGGCTGTCAGGACTCCTGGGGATAGGGAGCATGGATTTAACTGCATAGGCACACAGCACCATATCACCAGGGTGACTGACAGCCCACTCTGATGGGCTGTCAGGACTCCTGGGGATAGGGAGCATGGATTCAACAGTATAGGCACACTGCACCATATCACCAGGGTGACTGACAGCCCAATCTGATGGGCTGTCAGGACTCCTGGGGATAGGGAGCATGGATTCAACAGTATAGGAACACTGCACCATATCACCAGGGTGACTGACAGCCCACTCTGATGGGCTGTCAGAACTCCTGGGTATAGGGAGCATGGATTGAACAGCATAGGCACACAGCAACATACACCAGGGTGACTGACAGCCCACTCTGATGGGCTGTCAGGACTCCTGGGGATAGGGAGCATGGATTCAACAGCATAGGCACACAGCACCATAGCCCACTCTGATGGGCTGTCAGGACTCCTGCGGATAGGGAGCATGGATTCAACAGCATAGGCACACTGCACCATATCACCAGGGTGACTGACAGCCCACTCTGATGGGCTGTCAGGACTCCTGGGGATAGGGAGCATGGATTCAACAGTATAGGCACACTGAACCATATCACCAGGGTGACTGACAGCCCACTCTGATGGGCTGTCAGGACTCCTGGGGATAGGGAGAATGGATTTAACTGCATTGGCACACAACCCCATATCACTAGGGTGACTAACATACCATTTGGTGCACGTTTCACGACCCCTGATGATGGGCCATATGATCTCACCATCAGCACATGATGTTTCTGGAAGCTCCTTAGGCAGATCTATGGGCTAGCTGTGTTACTGTGTGCTGTAGCACATCAACAGCAGCAGCTGCCATGACTCCAGGATGGCATCAGGACCTCTGTGACCACATCAGTCACCACCTGGGTACAGGGCAAACCACTCAGATGTGATACATAAACAATATGGCATGTGGTTTCACCTGCTGCACATTACTGATATAGACTACCTACACACAGCAGCATGGACAGCTGCAATCAACCCTGTCTGTGTATATGGTTATAATGACCTGTGCCCATACACTTACCTCCCATGGGTTTTCTGCCACACAATTGAATCTTCGTGTCACATGTTCCCAGGCCCTGCATACTTTCCCCATGTCCTGTCGCCTGGAGGCCCCAGGAAACAGCCTGTCCTGCTTTGGCCCAATCAGAGCAGCCAGGTGGCGCAGCTCGCGGAGGCTAAAAGCTGGCTTCCTTTTTCTGGTCGCCATTTTGATGTATGCTGAGATGAACAACCGCACGCACGCAACGCAACGCAACTCTCGCGCATGCGCAAAGCAACTTGCGCACATGCGCGCCGCAAATGGCGCCAAGCGCTCATGCACGCCGCATGGCTGCGCGACCGCAAATCGTGCACATGCGCGAAGCAAATTGCAAATGCGTGCATCTTTCTAACGCACAGGTTATGGTGTCGCCAACAGTATGTCTACGGATCTCTGCAGACACACATAGCACCGATGTGTCTCTCATGTACAAAACAAGAATTAGATTATTATGGATTATTCTTGTTAACACAGTGTGGTCTTGAACCTATAGACACTTCTCCACTGGTTCCTAGTGCATTGTATGATGCAGTGTGCTATGTCTTTCACATAGCAGGGACTGCCAAGACACTTACAACAAGGGATCCTGACAGCCTATCAGCGTCGGCTATCAGTCACCCTGGTGATATGGGGTTGTGTGTGCCAATGGAGTATGTTCAGTAGTCCATCTCAGTGTGAGCCCAGCAATGATGTGGAGGTTGGCATAAGGGGGTAGGGGGGCGGGCTTCATATCTGAACATAGGACATGCACAATAGGTTGCGTGGTGCACATTATGAGGCAATGGAGGTCGGCATGCCACCTTAATGCACGTTAACCTTTAGTATGTGTGCTGACATACAGCCTTAGTGGCAGAGGTGTAGCACAATGGTTGATACATGGACTGCTGAACCAGGGGTCATGAGTTCAATCCTCCAGTGGGGTTAATGATTACCTGTCTCAGGCATCACACATTATTATACAGCAGTGCTGAATGAGGCATAGTGCTTTTTAATGTACATCAGTGCTGCGTGAGGCATATGTCTTCTTACGTTACAACAGTGATACCTGAGGCAGTCTCCTTTCTACATTACAGCAATGCTGCCAGGAGAAACACCCTCACAGTGCTATAAACGTCATGTGCAGTGCAGCATGGTTACTAATGGATCAACCCTACCCTGATAACTGCAGCACACAGTCTGCAGGATTCCCTCTTTAGCCAGCCAGGCATCTGCTCTCAGCTATAGAGCTGTGGCCCACAGGTTACCTCGCTGCCTGTGCAGCCAGAGGTTGTGTGTTTGAGTCCACAGCGGGGTTATTTATGAGTGCAGCTGATGGCAGGTTTTTTAATTTAAATTAGTAGTGGCAGCTAAAACACCCTCACAGTGCTGTAATCTTCAGGTGCCCCATAAGGCACCTTATAGGGCACATTAAGGTTACAGCACTGTGAGAGTTTCTCTGCTGGCATAATACTTGACATTACACACAAACTGCCCCAGACAGCCCCCCATGTACCCTGTAAAATAGTTATCTCCATGTTACAATACCCTGTTCAATGTATGTCGTTTGTGCAATGTAAACAGCAATGATGCAGAATAGCACAATATATGGGGGAATGTAGATATATAAAATAATTTAAATAAACAACCCCACTGAGAATTCGAACCACCAACCTGTCGCTTTACAGGCATTGCAGTCACCAGTGGGCTACAGCTGTAAAGAGATGTCTGGTTGGCTACAAAATAACTTCTGCAGACTGTGTGCTGCGGTTACCAGGGTAGGGTTAGTCCACTCGCAACCATGATGCACTGCACATGCAAAGCAGCAGTCTACAGATGATCTGAAGATGGGGTGTGCACCCCCACAGCACCTAGGCCTGGTAGTGGGTACTGACCTTGCGTGTTACTGGTACAGAGTGGCTACAGACCGTCAGAGTGTGTGGGTCCTGTGCTCACCCTGAGGGTGAGGTGGGGCGCACAGCACCTGTCCTAGCTGAGATGGGCTATACTTCTGGTCACCGTTTGTGCCGTTGTTTGATAGGTTGTCCCATCAGACACATCTATAATACACCTGTGTCCATCTGTATATCCCAGTCACATCTGGGCTTTGTGGACTACGATGCCCATGGAATAGTGCATATTCTGTGTGGGTGCCATGGCCACATGATATATGTGTGGGAGGAAAGGAGCTGTTTGGACACATAGGTGGAGTGTGTCGGACCACCGAACCTGCCCTCTGGAACTCATGATCCCCCACCAACAGATCCACATTCTATATCCCTGCAATGGTGGCAGCGGCAGACGGGACCATCAACCTCAGTCCAGCTGGGGTATAGACAACCTACAGTGCACGCAATGCAATTCTGTATGCATCCATACTTCAATAGCAAACAGACAGTAGGGCCTGTAATGCCCAGCTGCCCCACCACCATCTGACATTTTCCAGCAGCGAGCACAGTGAGTCCCCAGCTGCTGCACCCTGCAAGGTGTTCCAGCCATACACACACTAACTGTAGTCAGTCCACTAGCTAGTCCATAGTGCATGCTATCAGAGAAAATATGTGCACCCATAACTGGGATGTGAGCACACCCACCAGGCAGATAACTCAGTGATTGGGCCCCAGAAATAAAGAACCCATATATATCACTTGAGAGAAATATTATATGGCACTATGGTGTAACCTAGCCATGCCGTGGCCACTGCTCAGTCAGGGTGAGAGTGACCTCCCAGCAGAACATGCTGTGGACACCCTGTCTGTGCAGGTGGTGGCCAGGCACTACAATGTCCCAGCCATTGCCCTATGCCCTGTGCAGATGCATCCTGCTCAGGCCGCTCTGTCTGGTCTATACCCACAGTACCTTGCTCCTCATTATGCACATTGGCAGGCCAATACTGGCAACAGTGCTATGAGTGTGGGCTGAGGAGGGTGTTGGCAGCCACCACACACTGGATAGACAGACACACACTCCCCACACCTATGCCAGCATTGAGCAACTGTAGAGGTATTTGGCAGCCCTGGCCACCGCACCAGTACTGGGCACAGTGCAGGCATGGCTTTGGTAGGCAATACTGTAGGAGTCATTCCCCAGGGTGGTGGACTCTGTCAGACACATGACCTGTAGCACATTCCACAGACATCAGAGAGGTTGGTATGATACAGCTCAATGAGCTGATTGTGCTTAACTTAGGCATTGCTATCTGCCAGTAATCATAGCAACCTTTTGATATCTGTGTACCGTATCCCCGGGTTTAGTGTGGCATTGCTAATGTATGCACATGCTAGTATTGGGAGATGCACACAGGGCCCAACATCCTGCCTCTGCATTAGTCTTTGGATAATGGAGCCTGCAGGTGCAGGTGTTTCTGCCCCTGTTGCCCGCTGCTCTGGGGCAGAGTTTCCCAACTCCAGTCCTGGTGGGCCAAACACTGTTCGGGTTTTCATGATGTCCCTGATGAATATGCATAAGATACATCTGCATACCATGGGGCGGTACCTGGAATTGCAGCACAGGCATCTTTATTGGAGACAGCATCCAACCTGAGTGATTTGTGACCCTCCAGGATGCATTTGGCGGACTCTGCTGTAGGTAATGCACATGTTTATGTGGTGTGTGCTGTTTAAGGTAAAATATGAGCGTTTCACCCATGCTTATGTTCCCAGCAGTAGGTTCAGTCTTTACTACCACGTTTTTTAGTGGGAAAATTATGGGGACTAGGTTGGCAGGAGCCACAGCTAGGATTTGAATCTGTGACCTTCTGCTCTTGCACACACTGTCTGTGTGCACTGCACCATTGTGTTGCCACAGATATGCTGCATTCCCTGGGGAGTCCATGACTGTACATCCGACAGGGCCTGTTTGTTGCAGTGCACGGCACCCACCTGGACAGGGCTAGGCCATGGTCTGCTGTGGGCACCAGCCGCTGCCACCTCCACCACCAGTACCGCTCCATCCTTAGATTGGGGACAGCATAAACCATGAAGGATTTGTGGCCCTCCAGGACTGCATTTGAGGGACTCTGCTCTAGGTAATGTGCAGGTTTCTGGTGTCTGTGCTCTGCAGGGTAAAATAGAGGTGTTTGAGCCATGCTTATGTTCCCTGCAATAAAGGTTCGTCTTTACTATCACGGTTTAGTGGTGGGTAAAATATAGGGACTGGGTTGGCAGGAGGCCCAACAGGGATTTGAACCTGTGACCTTCTGGTCCTAAAGGCACTGGCTGTGTCCGCTGCACCACCGTCTTAGCACAGAAGCAGTGCATTCCCTGGGGAGTCCATGGCTGTTTGTCAGACAGGGCCTGTCTGTTGGAGTGCACTGCACCCACGTGAAGGGGGCTAGGCCACCGTCTGCTGTGGGCAGCAGCCACTTCCCCCTCCACCAACGGTACCCCTCTGCCACCATGCTGACATGGCCTTATATTGGAGACAGCATCAAACTGAATGATATGTGGCCCTCCAGGACTGCATTTGGGGGATTCTGCTCTAGGTAATGCGCATGTTTCTGGTGTCTGTGCTCTGTAGGGTAAAATAGAGGTGTTTGAACCATGCTTATGTTCTCTGCAATAAAGGTTCATCTTTACTATCACGGTTTAGTGGTGGGTAAAATATGGGGACTGGGTTGGCAGGAGCCCCAGCTGGGACTTGAACTGGTGATCTTTGGCTCCTGAATACACTGGCTGTGTTCACTGCACCACACTGTGGCCACAGAAACAGTGCAGTCCCTGGAGATAGGAAACCTGGCCGAAGGAGTCAGAAACCCTGCTCTGCACAATTTCACGGTGGGCTCATTCACCTTGTATGGAGACAGAGCATAGACCCTTCCAAAAATCATTTCTTTTTTTGGAGCTTTCTTGGGAGTGTTTTTTACTGTTGCCCATTGATATCACTATTGGCCAGCTTGGTTATGTTTTTTTCCCCTTTTTTTGAGGTCATTTTCACTGTTTATTTGCCCTTTTGTACCATGCACATGTATCACATTTATCACTTTTTGTAGGTTTCCCTGGTTTTGCTGTACATTGCTGACAGAAATGGTTTCTCTTCCCTTTAAATCGGCTCTAACGCGAGGTTTTCACTCGCGGTATTTTTTGCCTCAGATTTCAGCCTTGATAATGTACGGGGAGTCTCTCCCCTCCCACTCTCCACCCACTGACCCCTTCTCTCCGCCCCTGGGGAGCCTTCCTCAGCCCTCCGGGAGCCTTTCCCCGCCTTCATCGCACATTAGCGCGCCGCGCACATGAGCATGCACATTTGTGCCCCGTACGCGACATTAGCGTGCGCTAAGGTACCTTAGCGCATGCTAACATTGCACAGCGCACATTAGCGCACATTAGCGCAGTTTAGTAAACATACCCCCATGATTAGTGAGTAACTTGCACAGATCCTTGTGGGCACTGCAATTATAAGATCAGTCCTCAAATATTTTTAAGTTTCCACAGCACTCTCACTGGGAACCGGGTATAAGATAGACTTTAGTCACACCTGAGAGATTATGTGGCCGTTCTGTTAGAAGCCATACTCCTTCCTATTGGGATTTATGTTATAAAATGCCGTGAAGCACTAGTCTATATTGTAAGGACTTTACCTATATTTTGTTTAGGCAGTTGCTAATTAGAATGAGCACTATTTACTCATATTGTTATGCTTATTGAAAAGGATCTACATTTATATTTTATATATACCTTTTGTTTACAAAAATACTAAGTTTTTAACAATTGTTTGATGTTCTTAGCAGCCTTGCCAAATAAGGATACACTAGTATGGTATAAAAAAGACAGAAGGAGTGTGATGGAATATTCATGTTGGAAAGGAGAACTCAGATTAACATTATAAAATGGTGAGGGTGAATTGAAATGAGAAATGATGTATCCGATGTATCCACCTAGAAAGAAAACTGACAATGAATATACTCTACAATATTTGATTATGCCATCCCCATTAACTCCAATTTTGGAAGTCATCTAGCCAAGAGATATACCCAATAATTGAAAATAGACACTTGGAGATAGGCTGAGTGCACTTTTCATCCTAATGAGCTTTGGGGAGACCCACACTGGCCATGTGGTGCTTTTCAGATGCTTTTATCCCTTTTTGCCTCTATGGGGCATGTTTACTAAACTCCGAAATTGTGCGGGGCCCCGTTAGTGTGCCTGTGCCATATAAGGAGTGGGCGGTTCAGGCAGAAAAAAGAAAAAAAAACGGGAGAAAGCGACTGTACTTGTGCGCGTCGCGCAACTGTGCGGGGTCCGTATTAGCGCGAGGGAAGGCTAAGCGTCGCGCTGCTGGGCACACAAACGAACAGAGCCATAGTACAACGGTGAAGACACTGAGCAATGGTGCAGGGGCCACGGGTTCGAACCCCCACTGGGCGCAATGAACAAGGCTGGCTCAGGCAGTACCTATTATGGGGAGGATTGTTTTAGGAGGGAGCCTAATTTTGTGCAGCAGAAGGCGGCGCGCCGATGTGCAAGTACAGGAACAAAGCCACAGCACAACGGTTACGACACTGACCAATGGTGCAGGGGCCATGGGTTCAATCCCCCAAGGTGCCCAATGAAGAAGGCTCACAGAGGCATTATGTATTATGGGGATGAGTGCTGTAGGGGGCAGGTTAATTTTTTTATCTCAGTTAACACTACTAGCAAACGCACTCACAAAGCGTGTTAACATAAGGCGGCCCATAAGGCACATATTAACGTTCACTGTCCGGCAAGGCACCCTAGAATGTCCCCTATAGGGCCCCATATATGTTGCGGTACAGGGTAATGTATAGTGCACCTTATATGGACGGCAACCATAAGGTGCCCTATAGGGCGCCCTATAAAGCACCCTCAGAGGCACCTTATGGGTACAGTATGCTGAGGGTGTTGTTGCTGGCAACAACATATGTACATGACAGTTAAAAAAAACATTGGACAACCCTCTAAAAGAACCCCACTGTGGGTTTGAACCCATGACCTCTGGCTTCACAGGCAGTGACATAATCATTGGGCTACAGCTCTATAGCTGCCTGCAAGCCTCTGGCTGGCTGCAGAGAGCCGTCACGTCACCACACAGACAGTCTTCTGTGGGAACCAGGATAGGGTTAGGCCACCCGTACCCATGATGCACTGCACATGCAAATCAGCTGACCACAGATGAACACAAGATGGGGAATGCACCCCAACAGCTCCCCGACCTGGTAGGGGGAAGTGTCCGTGTGCGCCCACACAGCACCTCGGCCTGGTAGGGGGTTACTGACCGGGTGTGTTACTGGCACAGAGTAGCTACACACCGTCACATCGTGCGGGTACAGTGCTCACCCTGAGGGTGCAGTGATGCACCCAGGACCAGGTCCACAACACCTGCCATGGCTGACAGAGGCCATGCCGAAGCTCCAAAGCAGTAGTAATCTGAGAGATAGGTAGTTCTTGCAGAAACACCCTGGATTACTCTGTCTGTGTCAGTCAGTGGAACCCCTCATGGACCCCCAGGTGGGCCATGTACCACCATTCTCACCCCCCCCCCCCCCCAAGCTGCAGGTGAAAAACAGGGTCCCCTATCAACAGATCCACATTCTACCACCCTGCAATGGCGGCAGTAGAGTGGACCATCAACCCCTGTCCTGCTGGGGAACAGACACCCTACAGGGCATCCAAAACAGCCCTATACACATCCATAACACAATATCAGACAGATATTAGGACAGGATATGCTAAGCTGCACCCCACCACTATCTGATATTCTCCTACAGCAGGCCTTCAACCGCTGCACCCTGCAAGGCGCTCCATCAAGACATATACCAGCTGAGAACAGTCTGCTAGTTAGTCCTGGTGTAAATGCATGCACCCAGAACTGGGATAGCAACGCACACAAGCAGATAAGTCAGTGACTGGGACCCACAAAGAAACCCATACATATCACATGAGAAAAATACTACATAGCACTATGGGGGTGCCTAGCCATGCTGGCATCACTGCACAGTCAGGGTGGAGTGTGCCCCCAGCAGCACATACAGAGGTCACCCTGTCTGTGTAGGTGGTGTCCGGCCACTACAATGTCCCTGCCAGTGCCCTATGCCCTGTGCAGATGCATCCTGGCCAGCACACCCTGTCTGAGCTATATCCATGGTACTTTGCTGCTCATTATGCACATTGTCAGGCCAATACTGGCAACAGTGCTGGCAGTGTGGGCTGTGGAAGGTGTTTGCAGCCAACACACACTGTATAGACAGACACACACTCCCACACGTATGCCAGCATTGTGCCACTATAGAGGGGTTTATCAGCCTTGCCCACCACACCAGTCCTGGGCACAGTACAGGCATGGATATGCTACGCAGTACTGTTGGGGGTCACTCCCCAGGGTGGTAAACACTGTCAGAGACCAGACCTGAAGCACGCACCGCAGACATCAGACAGCTTTTTATGTTGGAGATCAAAGAGCCAAATGTGCTTTAAGTAGGACAGTCTACCTGCCAGTACACATAGCAAACATTTGAGAGCTGTCCACCGCATACCCAGGTGTAGGGTGGCATTGCTAAGGAATGCAGGTGCTAGTATTGGGAGATGCACGCAGGGCCCAATGTCCTGCCTCTCCAGGAGGCATTGGCCAATGGGGCCTGGGGGTGTGGGTATGTTCGCCTCTGTTGGATGTTGCTTTACGGCAGAGTTTCCCAACTCCAGTCCTGGTGTGCCTACCACTGTTCGGGTTTCCCTGCTGTCCCTCATGAGTATGCATGAGCTACATCTACATGCCATGGGGGTGGTGCATAGATATGCAGCACAGGCATTTGTATTAGCGGCAGCAAGGAGCCTGAATGGTGTGTGGTCCTCCAGGACTGCATTTGGGAGACTCTGCTCTAGGTAATGCCCCTGTTCATGGTGTCTGTGATCAGTGTGTGAAAATATAGGCGTAATACCAATGCGTATGTCCCCAGCAATCCTGGTTTGTCCGTACTATCACGGTTTAGTTGTGTTAAAAATATGTGGATAGGATTGGCAGTAGCCCCTGCTGGGCTTTGAACCTGTGACCTTCTGTTGTTGCACACACTGTCTGTGTGCACTGCACCACCGTGTTGCCACAGATTGACTGGATTCCATGGGAAGTCCATGACTGTACATCCGACAGGGCCTGTCTGTTGCAGTGGACAGTGCCAGCCTGCACATGGATAGGCCACTGTCTTCGGTGGCTAGCAGCCACTGCCCCCCCCCCCCACCTGTCCCCTTACGCCAACATGCTGGCATGTCCTTATCTTGGTAAAAGCATATGGCCTGATTGAGTTGTGGCACTCCCGGACTGCATTTGGGGGACTTGGCTGTAGGTAATGCCCATTGTCATGGTGTGTGAGCGGTGTAGGGTAAAATATGGGTGTTTGCACCATGCTTCTGTACTCTGCAATATAGGGGTGTCGTTAATATCTCTGTTTAGTGGTGGGTAAAATGTGGGGACTGGGCTGGTAGGTGCCACAGCTGGGATTTGAACCTGTGACTCTCTGGTCCTATAGGTACTGGCTCTGTCTGCTGCACCACACTGTGGCCACAGAGACAGTGCAGTCCCTGGAGATAGGAAACCTGATCAAAAGAGTAGGGAGCCCTGCTCTGCACATTTTTACTGTGGGCTCATTCACCGTGTCTGGCGACAAAAGTGCAAATAAAACCCGCAAATGGCCGCGGAAAATGGGGAAAAAATATAACCAAGCTGGCCAACAGTGATATTAATGGGCACACATAAAAAGACACACCCATGAAAGCTCCACAGAAAGGAAATGATTTTTGGAAGGGTCTCCGCTCCGTAGACCCTTCCAACATTCATTTCTCTTTTTTGTAGCTTTCCTGGTGTGTTTTTTATTTTGCCCATTGCTAGCACTATTGCCCAGCTGAATTATGATTTTTAAACATTTTCGTGGTGGTCATTTTGGGTTTTATTTGCACTTTTGTTCTGTGCACATGTATCACACTGCTCACGTTTTGTGGGTTTCCCCGGTTTTGCTGTACATTGCTGACGTAAATAGTTTCTCTTCCCTTTAAATGCCCTCTACCGCGAGGTGTTTCACTCGCGGTATTTTTGCTTTGAAATTCGGCCCCGATAATGTTAACCCCGTCTCTCCGCCCCTCGGGAGCCTTCCTCCGCCCTCCGTTAGCCTTTCCACTCCTCTATCGGACATTTGCGGGCCCGTACTTGTGCGGGGCCCGTTAGTGTGTCGCGCACCTGTGCGGGGGTTCATCGCACGTGTGCGGGGCGCTTAAGAGCACTTAAGTGCTGCTTTTAGTGTGCTATTGTGCGGCGCGCAATTGTGCGGTTTTTAGTAAACATGCCCCTATGTGTCCTGGCCCAACACATGAAGGTAAGGGAAGAAAGTTACCTACACAAATTTTTACAAATTGGTATAATTCTAAAATTTTGGAACAACTGAGGAAGTGTGGGCATCTTGTCAAAATGTAGTAGTTAAATTGAGTTGCTTAGGATTTGGCTGTTGTATGCAAACAGCAACCCACGAAGGGGGGAACCTCCAAAACCTTAAAAAAAAAAAAAACTTTGTAAAGACACTAAACTGTCTTGCCTTTGACTCTGTTCAACAAAACAAAAAAAACCCAAACAAATTGCCTTAAGGGAGTAGACTGAAAATTTTATCCCTTTGAACTGTTATATGGAAGGCTGCTTACTTTTTATACTCCTGAGCCTCACATTTGATCTCTTGTATTTCCTAGCAGCAGAGGCAACTCTCTTCCCTCCATAGGTATGCTCAGCAGGTCCAGTCCTTTCTGCTGGATGACTCATCTCTTTTCTTTCAATCCGGAGACTGGATTTTGGTAAATACATACCACCAGCACACAGTACAAGCCGCTTTTCCAGTATGGGACCGTTCCAAGTACTTCTGATAACACCGATTACAGTGAAGGTGGCGGCTAAAAGATCCTGAAGCCATTGCCCTCGCTTGAAACATACTCCATCTATAGATCTGGCTTCAGGACCAGGATGAGAAGTAGCTGACGTCGGGGCAGCCAAGGCCCTCGCAACTGGAGAGGAGAGGAGAAGGTACCGAACCAACATATCCCTTCAAGGTTGGTGACCAGGTACAGGTCAGAGCACCTCACAAGCACAGTGCCCTAGACCTGCCCTACGGACCTCCAACTACAATGATCGCCATCACATGGACAGCCATCCTGTGGGACTCCTGCCCTTCGTGGATCCATGCGTCAAGAATCAACCGTGTATCATCTCCACTGACATCATCTTCGGTTCCAGACCGCTCGCCAGCCTCCTGACCATCACGCACAAGACTGTGTTGACTCCTCCTACCACTCATGTGGTGCCTCCTTCAGCCCATCTCTGGAACTGTTAATACGGCAATACTACTTGCCCAGACTGCCTTACC
Organism: Ichthyophis bannanicus; assembly: GCA_033557465.1. Taxonomy (NCBI): domain Eukaryota; kingdom Metazoa; phylum Chordata; class Amphibia; order Gymnophiona; family Ichthyophiidae; genus Ichthyophis; species Ichthyophis bannanicus. The sequence goes on along the minus strand of CM066035.1, from coordinate 33,363,908 downwards.
TTTTGTGTGCGCAGCTCGCTACAAGCTGGAGCTTTTCTCTCAACATGTCTCATTACTGTACCTTCTAATCTGTGTGAAATGCAGAAGTTTACTGTACTTGACAATTTAAACTGCACCCAGCCCCATGTTTCTTTTTCTACTTTCTTGTATAACATTGGTGTTACTCGCCCCTCTTTGGGATATGACTAGGTCCCTTGCCCATTGTAAACTGTCTCTAGTTTTAATGCTACAGATTGTTTTATTGTTTCTGCTTTTAGCCTGTCTATACTGCTTTATACTGTTCTTCAACTACAGCAGTTTCTCATGCTTACTCTCTGATGTATCTTCCTTTGGGTTGGTCTCAAAGGGCTGATTATTGCCCTATGGAGTGGTTTTATAATCCTTGTTCTACAGAGCTCCACCACTTTTATGTACTCTTATACTCCTGCTTTTACGGCGGCTGATGTACCTGAGCTGCCACATACAGATATTCCATTAATAATGCCTGTTTTGTTATTTTGTAGTAGATTGTTAGGCTGTTCTTCTAGTGGGCCTATAGAGGCCCAAAGGGGGGAATTGTAAGGGGAAAAATAAGTATTGTAAGGAGAAAATAAGTATTGTAAGGGGAAATCAGTTTCTTGTTATACAAAGGGACCATGAGGCCCATCTGTGAATACCTAGATAGAAAGGAATGTGTTGTGCTAAGACAAGATTCAGTGATCTTCACAGAGACAGGTACCAGTTTGTACGATTGCTAATTAGCAATATCAGGTGCAGGGCTATACTGCTGGGATGGGTTTATGACGTATATATGTTTTTGCTACTGTATAAAAGATTAGACTGCACTTCTAACATTGGAATAAACTTGCACACCTTTCCTTCTGTGTCCGGTTGTGAGTTTTATTCCCCTGGATTCCAGCCAGCTGAAGCAGCACACCGCAGATGAGGGGTCGGGACTTCCCTGGCCTGGAGTGACCAACAAGGAGCAGACCCGTTACAACCTCGAGTCCCTGACTGGTCGGTCACATGCCATACCGGGTTTGGTCAAGCTCCTTGGTGCCCTACATTTCTTTGCCTCTGGCTGTTTCCAGTCATCTGTGGCCGCAGTGGATGGCATGAGCCACCCCACCTTCCCACGGTGTCTCCACCAGGTACTACGTGCCATGGTCAGCCGGGTGGGGAATTACATAGCCCTTCCCCACACTAGGCTACAGTGCGGGACCCTGAACCAGGCCTTTGAGGCGTTAGCCAGGATACCACATGTGATGGGAGCTATTGATTGCACACATGTTGCCCTGGTCCTGCCTAGAGACAGGGAGGTAGTGTTCCGCAACCGCAAACACTATCATTCCCTGAATGTTCAGGTTGTATGTGATGCAAATATGCATATTCTGAATGTGGTACCCAGGTTTGCAGGGTCCACCCATGACTCCTATATCCTGCATCACTCGGCACTTTTCACACAATTTGAGGCAGGACAATATGAGGACCGTCTATTGTTGGGTGTGTATTTAACATTTCGGATGTGCACATGCTGTTCATGTGACTAACCATATGTGCAAATGTATGTTTTGGAGGTGTATCCTGTGTTGTGTGGTAATGTCATCTGTCTGTGTGTGATATAAGGGGGGGAACTCCATATCCACCTTGCTATGGAGCTTGGTGCTGATAGTTCAATGGTTGCTAGCATTTATTTATTTATTTATTTATTTTATTTTATTTTATTATATACCGCGCTATTTGTCATCAGTGCGGTTTACATTGAAACAATACAACAATTGGTCAGATATAACAGACCTATTACAAGTAAAAGGAAAATTAACATGGAAGTAAACAGGGAAATCATTTATATTTCTAGAGAATACATGTTGGAGATATATAAAATCTATACAGTTAGTTAGGGTAGGTATGAGGTTAAAAGGATGGGGGCGGGGAAGGGGTGTTTAGGTGTTTGAAGTGTGCGATGAAAAGGTGGTGTTTAAGGGCTTTTTTGAATTGTTTGATGTCTTTAATTGCTCTGATATTGGGAGGGAGTTTGTTCCAACATCTAGGAGTGGCGTGGCGTGGTTACAGATTATGTTGTTTCCAATCCGTCCACCTAACCCTTGTCGTGTGTGTCTGACCTTCACACCCTGATGCATAGTTGTGATGACCAATCATGTGATGCCATATGTTTATGTCAGGATGTGTTTTGCATTTGTTTTGCACTTATATACCTGTGTCCATTTGGGTGGACATGAGCTCCTGCTTTAACGTCACACATTTCTTTTTTGCAGGTGATGCAGGATATGGGTGTCGCCCCTGGTTGCTGATCCCTGTGCGCCAACCACAGACACGTGCAGAGAGGAGGTACAATGAGGCCCATGCCACCAGCCGCTCCGTCATAGAGCGCACCTTTGGCGTATTAAAAAGTCCCTTCAGGTGTCTGGATAGGACAGGCGGGGCCTTACAATACCAACCACAGACTGTGGCAGAAATCATTATAGCCTGTTGCATCCTGCACAACATTGCTCTCAGGCACCATATCCCTGTCGATATTAATGAGGATCTGGAGGATGACCCTATATGCCCCCCTGCATGTGCCTGTGGTGACACATGTGCGGGCACAGCAGTCAGGTGGCAGCTGATTGCAGAGCTGTTCTCATGTAAGTACTGCATATGTTCCCACCTACAGTTGTTTGAATATGTGTGTACTGCTAATACTAGTTCCCATTTGTATTACGATATCAGTAAGATGCAGCACTGCACTGCCATGTAACTGAGACTGGCTAGCCATACCAGCTTCATATATACTCATGCCTGATACACATTAGATGTGGGCAGGGCACAACAACAGGTGGAGGTGGATTATGTGTGTGTGGCGTTTTAGGCTTGTGGGAGGTGTTGGGCTGATATACCTGGTTTGTGGCTGCATGTGATAGGGGCTGGTGTGCAGCCACACGTAGTTTGTTTTGATACTTTGGGTGCAGCAAGGTGAAAGGCATGTGGTTTGGCATTAACAGTGGGAGGGCAGGCCATGGATGGGGCCAGTTGTCTAGATGTGTGTGTTTTTCATTGAGTGTTTTCAGCTGATTGTGAGGTTGGTATGCTCTGATGTGCAGAGTCTGTGTGTTAGTAGTTTTTGTTTTTATCTACGTGGTCAGTGTTATTTGGCTTACCAGTATGTAATATCTGTAAGGGAAATTACTGCGACACCACAGTGTGCCAGAATGTAAAGGTCATCACGTAGCCCTCACATGGATGCGGCAAAGGATAGGGAACCTGTGAGGTGTCCAGCCAGGTGGAGTATTATTGTCCTCATTTTGTGGGATGTTGAATAGGCATGCAGTGCGGTGTTGCATATTTACATGCTGTCAGAGATTATTCAGGCCAGAGCAGCAAAGGTGTAGGTTACAGTAGGCATGCTGAGGGCTATATATGGGGGTGAAATTGGGTTTTAGTGGTGTTTTCAGGGGGAACAGGGCAAATCCAGCTGATGACATCTGGACATATAACACAGCACTCACATACAAGCAGGTTAGGTGTATAGGGGAGGAGAATGCGGCCCAAGACAACAACTACATTGCGGACCCTAGAGAAGGAGAGTTATGTCCACACACACATGGAGGCTCTGATGGGGGGGGGGGGGTAGGTGGACATATAGGCTATTGTCGCCCCCACCTGGCTGGGCATATAGCCGGGCACCAGGATGGAGTCGCCTTGCTGCCCTAGAATAAGTCCTCCCAATGTGGCTGCCAGGAGGGCTGCTGGGATAGGTAGTTTCACTTATCCTTATTAGGCAAAAGTAGTTGTGCAGACAAGTGGTCAGGCGAAACAGAGAAATATTTATTTGTTGTGTTCTGGGGTTTCCATCATATTCACAAGTAACAGGCTGAATAAACAATAATGGGATTCTTCTCCAAAGCAAAAGTATAACTTTTACAAAAGTACGCACAGGATTACTGGTATCAGCAATAAATAGCTTCTTAGGAACTTGCTTTCAAAGCTCAGATTATAAAGCTTCTCATGGGCACATTAGCTTCTTATGGGAGTGTTTACTTCACAGCTCCTTTACAACAGAAACAACTTTAAAATGTCCACTGAGCTTTCCCTTCAGTTTCAGGCCTTACACAGCAACAGCTTGATTAACAACGTTCCGCTGTGCTCTGTGCTGCGTCCTTCAATCAGGTAAGTTCCTTACTATGGCATTCACTCATTCAAACAGGTTTTAAGCTTAAGACACTTTTAAATCATTAGCTTTACAATAAGAACACTGCATCTCATCGGAGCTATCTTCATAGTCTTCATAGCAGCTTCCTATATCCATTTCCTCAATGGCATCCTCACAATATTCTTCAGAGGGTACCTGGCTGTAGAGCTGACTAGTTTGTTTCTGGAGCATTTCATTCAACCTCTCTAATAGAACCTTTTTATGCTCTATTTCTTCAGAGAGCTCGGGTTGCTGACATGCAGACAAGCTATTGTTTCTACTGCTAGAGCTTAGCTGGCTATTATAATTATTTCTTCTATCAGGAACTAATTCTCTTAACTTTCTTTCAGGCAGGAATTCTGGAAGACACACTTGCCTTAGTTCAGGGCCGTTTAGTAGCTCTCCTCTTTCCTTGCCAAAGCCATGCTGCTTTCTCTCTGCAGACACTTCTCTCCGTTGTAGCAAACTTCCTTTCTGCTGAGACTGCCTTGGACCGGTTCCAAGCAGATCCCACTGCTTGTCTTTGAGCTTGGGCCCAGCACTTCTCGTGCTTCCTTGGGCCCCTTCTCCTCTAGCTCCAGTTCCTCTGGATTCTCTTCCAGGTCCTCTGGGTTCACTGCCACTCCTTCTTTTCTCTTCTCTTCGTCTTCCTCCTTCACTTTCCGGTCCTCCTCTCCCTGACTTTCCAAACACAGGAATTTTAAACTGCTCCCTCTCAGGGACCACGCCTCTTTCCCAGCACACGTGGGAGCTGCTAGGCTTCACTCCATCCCTGACGTGCTGAAGTGGGCGGGGCTTAATGGTGACTGTGTTATGAGTCAAAGGTTCTCGGTTGCTGGGGAAACCCTGAATGCTCTCACTCTTAAAGGCACAGAGTTCATGCTCCTGGCATTCCATAGCCTCTGAACTGCCTTCATCATCACACTATCCATGCATTGCCATTATCAGTTTCACACAGTAGGGTGACATGCAGCCATAGTAGTACAGTCACAAACACACATCGGGGTGTGGTTTGGCAGACATACCTCAGCCGTTGAGATATATATTTGCAACTCATCATCACACAGCTGTTTATGTACATAAAGGTATGAGATATACACACCACGGAACTGTCTATGGTCACAGGATGGGGAGGTGCCCCTGCATAATTCGGTGTGTTACAGGAATTGACAGCAGGGTAGCAGACGACATTTAAACACCAGAACACACAGTGAGGGGCATTGAGAGAGATATGGGGGACACAGGATATTACTGAAGCCTTGGAGTGATGCAGGGACACGGTAGTGATCAAACAGTTGTGTTCACATTTTGTACAGCAACACAGAGGTGTGCGAGGGTACAGACACAGTACAGACCCTTGTAGTTTTGCAAACAAAACTCTGAGATAACTGTCACATGAAAGAGATCTGTACAGTATGATGGTGAACACTCAGTCTGTAAAGGATCTTGGGGGGTCTGGGAGCTGTGGACAGGAAGGTGCAGTGTGTGTTGCACAGCTGGAACATGACGTATGTATGTTTCCCTTGTGTTTCCCAAACCACAGGACATACCTGTTGGGGCTCCTGGTGCTGTGGTGCATTGGCAGGTGACTGTAGGTCATCCAACATGCAGTGGTCTGGGGTAGGTGGTCCTACAGCTACATTGTCTGTGACGACATTCAGAGGAAACACATATCCTCACTAATGTGTCATATTGTACATATGTTGTTCAGCTCTTTTCCCTGCACCACCGTAACCTCTGTCTTGCTGTTTGCACACATATCTCCATGTGTTCCTGTCCAGTTTTTCTTCTGCAACACTGTCTCTGTGACACATCCAACACAGCTGCATGTGTGTGGGGGTCCTACGTGTATTGGTGGTGGGCTACACATACACCCTTCCCCGACATTGTTCCATCAGCCAACACCAGTGTATCATTGTATTTCACAGGGCATTTAGGTGCACCAATCTCTAATTGTGCAGATACCAGCCATATGCTACTGCTGACACACTCACCTTAGCATACTGTGTGGGTGTGTTTCTTTGGGTTGGCTGTGTGATTGTACAGTGTACAGGCATTTTACATTATCATGTGGTATGTGGGGTCGGTACACCTGGGGGGCAGTGGTGACTGCCCTATCTCTACCTTACTGGTGTTTACCCTGTTAAAATTGTGGACATGTGTTGGGTGTGGTGAGCAGAACTGTGTCTTGTGTTGTGACATATGACTGGTGAACAGCATTTTTGTATCACAGATATCACCATAATGTGGACATGCATCAACAGAGGCTTGACATGGTGACATGGTGCTTCTACACATTTTGATGGCATCATCTCCCTTCACTGTGACGTGTTGTGGCCTTTGAGTGACTCAGGGGATCCAAGACATACACTTGCTGAATGCACACGGTAGGTTTGAACTTTTGTTTCTGGGAATGACATCAGCCTTTACATGTTAATGATTTACGTTTTTTTTCATAGACATTTCATGTTGGCTCTGTGTTCACAAAAACTGATGCACATGGGGTGGAGCTGTAAAACGCCTGTGTAACATGGGCATGGACATGGACATTAACATATCCATGTGACAGTCGCATCTGCAGTTCCAAATCCAAAATGTGATCAACATGCAGTGTGTTCTGTATTGTGATCATGTAATGTTTGCCTGTGTGACGTTTTATTAGGCGCATAGTCATGTTTGACTCTCTGCAATTTGTGCTGATGTTGCAAGCAGCATACCAATACATTATTTATCCTCTTCTGGCACAGGGCAGTGGACAAACCAGCCACATCTACTACAGTGCATCCGGCGTCGCCATCATCCACCTGTTGGGGGACACACCACCATGGAACTATCCCTGGCAAATGATGCCATAGGATGTTTGACCTCTGCAAGTGGGACACATGCCTAGGATGGACAGTATTATTGTTGGACTGCGACTTTGGATCTGACAGACCTGTCCTACACACTGTTGGTGCCATGCTCTGGCTGGGTGTCGTGTTCCTCGCAGAAGACACACATGACCTTTCCAATACTCTGGCATATTGGGATGTGACACTTGACTATGCTTGCCCAGGGTTTCAAGGACAGTTTTGACCTGACTTGTTGGATTGCAGACACACTGTTCACTTTGGACACTGTGTACTGGTCCTCACGTGCGCCGCACGGAATTACATTGTTGCTGTATGTTGTACATTCCTGATATGTTGTGTTTTGGCCATGTGTGTGACATGGACCACAGGAAACGCTCATCTGTTTGGTTCACCACAAGCATACAGCCATGCGTGTGGCATAGGGGGAGCAATGGAGAGCTCCTGTTGTTTATGTCCACCTACTCTCCTCTTTGACATGGTACAGTTTTTGCCACAACAATGCTTTGCTGCACACCAACAGCTTAGATTGATGTTGTCACTCACCAAGGGTGTTTCCGTGCATGTGTGACATCACTGTATCATGTTGATACGTACACGGTGCACGTGCATATGACTGACTTTGTTGGGGAAACACAGCATATGGCAATATGGCTTCTGTGTGGTTTACTGTACAATGTTTGCCATCACTTTCCATCTCTATATACTGGTTTTTGAGTTTGCTTGCTGTACAGATGTGATGCTAAACATGTATTTAAGAACCTTGCATTGCATGTCTGCACACTCCTATTTATCCCCTGGGGTAAGGACACTCACATTGCACCATTATATTTGGACTGTCGCAGTGTGAGTGTCCATTGTCTTCCTGCAATTGTGAATTCCATGTGCCGTGATATATGTGTACAGACACTGTATCCACACCAACCAGTGCAGGGGACCTTCTGCATAGTGTTATCTGTGCATGCTTCTGCAGGTTGTTTCTTTGTATTGGTTTCTCTGTTCTTGTGCCTCTGCTACCTGTTGGCATATCCTCATTGTGCATTTGACCATAGTTTATGGTTACATTGTTGCAGCTTTGATTCCTATATGAGGCATTATGTGGCAGCTGTAACATAAATTTCCACATGTGTTTCTAAACTTTCAACTTTTTTTTCCCATTATATATTTATTGACTTTCAACTTATTAATACAATAAGTAAAACAGGAAATATAATAGAAAGGAAAAACTGATTAAATAAAATATACCCAGAAAAATATTCAATAATCATGAATCCTGGGGAACACCACATATATTAAATACAAGTCCACATTCTGGGGGGAGTGGAAAATTATTAAGGAAATCATTTAAAGGCAAATAAACAAGCCCAGGAGCCTCACAAGAACAAATTAGAAACCCTTAATTCACAAACCCATCATCCCATATAAGACTCATGATTCTTTAGAAAAACTTCCAAGTGAGCAGATTCTAGAAAACCATAACGTTTCCCAAGATGTTCTACTACACACTTGCATGGGAACTTAAAAAAAAAGTAGCCCCCAATGCAGTGGTACGTTCTTTCAATTCCAAAAAGGCCTTGCGGCGATTCTGGGTTATACGAGAAACATTGGGAAAGATGGTTATCTTCTGCCCACAAAAACACCACATCTTTTTGTGAAAAATACGCTTTCAATACAGAGTTCTTGTCCAATTCTGTAGCAAATGTCACAACCAAAGTTGCACAAGCTGAAATATTGTCAGAAGAGGACTCAAGGAACTCTGAAATATCTAAACTAGCAGGTGAGAGTAATTGAACAGGTTCATCCCCCACCACATTTCCCTCCAGGAATATAGTACAAGTTCGCAACCCTAAGAAGATCGGGATCAAACTTCAACACTTCTTTCAAATACTTATGAAATAAAATAAGGGGGGAAAGATAGTGTGTAACAGGAAAATTTAAACACCTCAGATTTTTAGCCCGAGCAGCATTTTCTAACACCTCAAGCTGTCGATGCACATACAAACTATCCTTTACTGACGCAGCCGAAACTGCTTGTACAGAACCAATTACTTCCTCCACCTTTAACAAATGTTTATCCTGTACCACATATTGAGCATCATATTCAGCAAATTTTGCGAGTGAGTCACGGGTAAACTCCTCAATTTGACACAATGTACCTGTTAGAGCAGACTCGGTACGGGTAACAACTGCCCATATATCCTTCAATATCACTTCCTGAAGGGGCAGAGAAGAAACAGTCGCACTTCCCAGCACCGACAGGATATGAATCACTTTAGGTAAAGGCAATGGATTAACACTTGAGCAGGTCCGATCCGATGCTCCAGCAGGAACTACAGCGGTATCAGAAAGGAGAGAAGGAACCACCAAAACCTACTCCCGAACCGCTGCCTGATCTGATGATGAGAGGGGAAGGGTTAAACCCCCAATAGGAGAAGAGGCCAGGGGCGAGGAGTTACTTACTGAAGCCGAGAACTCCAAGCTGCGATCTTCCACCACATGACGAATCATGTGCTTATCTAACGGACCCTCGGTCTTTGAGGCTTTTATAGTAGCAGAAGCCTGCACACACTTCTTCCTTCTTTTTCCCATGTCAGCAGAACAACTCACACCTACTCCTCAACTCTCCTCATGAACTCCAAAGGGGCGTGTCTTGCCCCTTTGGCCACGCCCCTTCAGACATGCAGCCGAAGGACACACCCGCAGCCGCGATCCCGCGGTGCAGCCCGGTTTAAATGGCCTGAGCAGACAGCAACGAGCAGCGTCCACACCCGCAGGTGATGTAAGACAGCTGGGCAGGAACAAACTCCACTCCTCAGCGATCCCGCGGTGCAGCCCGGTTTAAATGGCCTGAGCAGACAGCAACGAGCAGCGTCCACACCCGCAGGTGATGTAAGGCAGCTGGGCAGGAACAAACTCCACTCCTCAGCGATCCCGCGGTGCAGCCTGGTTTAAATGGCCTGAGCAAACAGCAACGAGCAGCGTCCACACCCGCAGGTAAGGTAAGGCAGCTGGGCAGGAACAAACTCCACTCCTCAGCGATCGCGCGGTGCAGCCCGGTTTAAATGGCCTGAGCAGACAGCAACGAGCAGCGTCCACACCCGCAGGTGATGTAAAACAGCTGGGCAGGAACAAACTCCACTCCTCAGCGATCCCGCGGTGCAGCCCGGTTTAAATGGCCTGAGCAGACAACAACGAGCAGCGTCCACACCCGCAGGTGATGTAAGGCAGCTGGGCAGGAACAAACTCCACTCCTCAGTGATCCCGCGGTGCAGCCCGGTTTAAATGGCCTGAGCAGACAACAACGAGCAGCGTCCACACCCCCAGGTGATGTAAGGCAGCTGGGCAGGAACAAACTCCACTCCTCAGCGATCCCGCGGTGCAGCCCGGTTTAAATGGCCTGAGCAGACAGCCACGAGCAGCGTCCACACCCGCAGGTGATGTAAGGCAGCTGGGCAGGAACAAACTCCACTCCTCAGCGATCCCGCGGTGCAGCCCGGTTTAAATGGCCTGAGCAGACAACAACGAGCAGCGTCCACACCCACAGGTGATGTAAGGCAGCTGGGCAGGAACAAACTCCACTCCTCAGCGATCCCACGGTGCAGCCCGGTTTAAATGGCCTGAGCAGACAGCAACGAGCAGCGTCCACACCCGCAGGTGATGTAAGGCAGCTGGGCAGGAACAAACTCCACTCCTCCAACTTTCAACTTTTTAACAACATATGCTGTTTTCATTTGTGTGTCTCCTGTGTTGCTACATAGATTTGTTTTCAGGTACCGATCATGATTGCTGTGTGTTGGGCCCTCATCATGCACCGCCTATTGTCTACATGCACTCATATGTTAGTTACACATTTGAGGCGTGCAGCAGCATTGTGGTGTGTGGGGGCCAAATGCATACTGCCCACCATGCACCTGATGCACATTATTTCTCCTGCCCCTCATTTGTAGACGTGCCAGTGACCTTTACGTAGGATGTGGGTTGCTGGATCCGCTGGGATCTTTCACCTGGGATCTGCTCACCTGAGTATTATGATGGCGGTTATCTACACTATCTGTGACGAATAACCAAATAAACATATGTGTTTGACATACATTTGTCTCGGCTGCTGCTTGCTCACACTGACACTTGTATTTGATGCTTTTATGGTCATATCCTTGGCCCACCTGTGCTGACATCCTTGTTCGGTGCAAGCTGTCTATCTTCCAGGCGTTGACCACATCACTGGATGTTTCAGGTTCCCATACACACCTTCCCTTTGAGGTACTATTTTGGAGCTATGGTCATAGTGCTTGTTTGGGATAGTGGTTACAGACATGTGTTTATAACAACATAGGTTGCAGGTTTGAGCCCCAAGTGGGTTTCTTTTGTAAAATTATTCTGTTGTGATAACATGACCATTAGGAACCTGCAGCTTCATCACCTATGCACACACACTTCCATCTCTTCACTGTACACCAAAGTGTGCCCTCTGTTCTGCCGATCCATCACATATTAGCTGATACATATGTCTGTTACTTTATGGTGTTTACATGGTAGTCCGTTTGGGGAATTGGCTTTGCTGTAGTTCTGCTGGTCTGTGTCACACCTGTTTGCAGGTTCAATTTCCTCTTGTTCTGTTCCATATTTTTCCATCATTTGTAGCCATGCCAGTGACCTTTCTGTAGGATGTGGGTTGCTGTCCTGGGACAATGTTTATTCGGCCTTTCTCCTGGAATTCACTCACCTAGATATTATGATGGCGGCATCTACACTATCTGTGATTAATAACCAAATAATTAGATATGTGTTTTACATACATTTGTCTCGGATGCTGCTTGATCACACTGACACTTGTATGTAGTGATATTCGGATCATATCCATGGCCCACCTGTGCTCACATCCTTGTACGGTGCTACCTGTTCTATCTGCCAGGCATTTGCCACATCACGGGGTGTTGCAGGTAGCCATACACATTCCCTTTGAGGTACTATTTTGGCATTGTGTTCATAGTGGGTTGTTTGGGATAGTGGTTACAAGAAAGGTGTTAGAACACTGTAAGGTTGTGGGTTTGATCCCCACAAGGCTTTTTTTTTTAATGTTCCTGTAGGGCTAACATAACCATTAGGAACCTGCTGCTTCATCACCTATGCACACACACTTCCATCTCTTCACTGTACACCAAAGTGTGCACTCTGTTCTGCCTAACCATGACATATTAGCTGTTACATATGTCTCTTACTTTATGGGGTTTACAAGATAGTCAGCTTGTGGGATTGGCATTTGCTGCTGGTCTGTGGCATGCCTGGTTGCAGGTTTGCTTCTGTCTTGTTGTGTTCCATATTTTCCACTGCTCCACAGAGCATCTCCCCTCCCACCCTTTGGCTTTAGTTTATTACCTCTTTGCATGCTATCTCCACTGCACAGCATTTGATGTGTGTGTGCATATAGGTATATTTCGGTGCTGTCCCAATTACAAACTGTGATCTGATCTGTACACCACCATATCTGCAGTGCTTTTGATCATGGTTACTGTTGGAGGTTTGCCTATCATGGCAGCCAGCAGGCTTCTCGTGTGGTGCCCTGCAGTATTCTTGTATGCAGCCTTTGCTACTGAGCTCACGTTGGTGGTGTGGCCTACCGGTTTTGTGCATTGACATTGTGCTGATGGTCATAAGTTTGCTTCCTCTCTGTTCTCTTTGATTTGTTTGCCTGTGCTGCACAGCTACTTTTGATTCCTGTGACAGTCATATCTGTGCATATCTGTGTTGTTAGCACATTGTACCCTTATCACAGTTGTAAACCATCCTTCCGTCCGTCTATGTGTGTCAGCCAGCTGTATGCCATCCTACCCTGCTGTGCATGCTGCTACCCCACATCCTGCACTGGTACACATTTCTGCATTGTGGGTTGACCCATCCTGGTAACCACAGCAGACTGTTTGTGTGGTGACATGCAATCCTTCTGTAGCCAGCTAGGAGCTTGCTAGTGGCTGTTGACCACTGGTTACTTCACTGCCTGTAGAGCCAGAGGTCATGGGTTTGAACCCACAGTGGGGTTATTTTAATAGGGCTGTCGGAGGCATTGTCTATTTTTAGTGACAGTAATGCTGCCAGCAAAGAACAACCCCTCAGTAGCTGTAACCATAGGATGCCTTATAAGGCGCCCTATAAAGTGCCTTATAAGGTGTCCGTATAGGGGACATTATAGGGTACCTTGGGCATACAGTGCACTTTATAATGTGCTCTTTGGAGTGCCATTATAGGGGCCTTAAGAGGCACTTGAGGTTACGGCACCGTCGAGGGTGTGTTTGCAGGCAAGCACTAACTTAAAATACAAATATATATGCCTTCGAACAACACTACTTAAACATAAAGGATAATGCTTCAGCCAGCCTTATTTCATATAGAGCACACTGGGGGATATTAACTCATGACCCCTGTACCATCAGTCCACATATTAACCATTCTGATACACATGTTTCCTTTGGTTATATGTCTGCGCGCCTAACTTATGAGTTACAGCGCAATTAACGTCGCTTTAGCGGCTTCTGGCACGAGAATGTGCACCAGCGCCAAGTTTATACCGCGAATGATCACGTTTTGCTATGCTAAGGCCAGGAACGCCCACTCCTGTAATGGCAGCCTGCACACTATTGCTGGCGCACGTTAAGACTGCGTATGCAACATACCCTAAATCTTAACTGCCAAGTAATTAGACCACCTTCCAGCTTTTGTAGATCTTTCCTCAGTTCT
>CM066035.1:33244516-33349659 GCA_033557465.1 Ichthyophis bannanicus | reverse complement strand
GCCCACTCTGATGGGCTGTCAGAACTCCTGGGTATAGGGAGCATGGATTGAACAGCATAGGCACACAGCAACATACACCAGGGTGACTGACAGCCCACTCTGATGGGCTGTCAGGACTCCTGGGGATAGGGAGCATGGATTCAACAGCATAGGCACACAGCACCATAGCCCACTCTGATGGGCTGTCAGGACTCCTGCGGATAGGGAGCATGGATTCAACAGCATAGGCACACTGCACCATATCACCAGGGTGACTGACAGCCCACTCTGATGGGCTGTCAGGACTCTTGGGGATAGGGAGCATGGATTCAACAGCATAGGCACACTGCACCATATCACCAGGGTGACTGACAGCCCACTCTGATGGGCTGTCAGGACTCCTGGGGATAGGGAGAATGGATTTAACTGCATTGGCACACAACCCCATATCACCAGGGTGACTAACATACCATTTGGTGCACGTTTCACGACCCCTGATGGTGATCTCACCATCAGCACATGATGTTTCTGGAAGCTCCTTAGGCAGATCTATGGGCTAGCTGTGTTACTGTGTGCTGTAGCACATCAACAGCAGCAGCTGCCATGACTCCAGGATGGCATCAGGACCTCTGTGACCACATCAGTCACCACCTGGGTACAGGGCAAACCACTCAGATGTGATACATAAACAATATGGCATGTGGTTTCACCTGCTGCACATTACTGATATAGACTACCTACACACAGCAGCATGGACAGCTGCAATCAACCCTGTCTGTGTATATGGTTATAATGACCTGTGCCCATACACTTACCTCCCATGGGTTTTCTGCCACACGATTGAATCTTCGTGTCACATGTTCCCAGGCCCTGCATACTTTCCCCATGTCCTGTCGCCTGGAGGCCCCAGGAAACAGCCTGTCCTGCTTTGGCCCAATCAGAGCAGCCAGGTGGCGCAGCTCGCGGAGGCTAAAAGCTGGCTTCCTTGTTCTGGTCGCCATTTTGATGTATGCTGAGATGAACAACCGCACGCACGCAACGCAACACAAATCTCGCGCATGCGCAAAGCAACTTGCGCACATGCGTGCCGCATGGCTGCGCGACCGCAAATCGCGCACATGCGCGAAGCAAATTGCAAATGCGTGCATCTTTCTGTCGTACAGGTTATGGTGTCGCCAACAGTATGTCTACGGATCTCTGCAGACACACATAGCACCGATGTGTCTCTCATGTACAAAACAAGAATTAGATTATTATGGATTATTCTTGTTAACACAGTGTGGTCTTGAACCTATAGACACTTCTCCACTGGTTCCTAGTGCATTGTATGATGCAGTGTGCTATGTCTTTCACATAGCAGGGACTGCCAAGACACTTACAACAAGGGATCCTGACAGCCTATCAGCGTCGGCTATCAGTCACCCTGGTGATATGGGGTTGTGTGTGCCAATGGAGTATGTTCAGTAGTCCATCTCAGTGTGAGCCCAGCAATGATGTGGAGGTTGGCATAAGGGGGTAGGGGGGCGGGCTTCATATCTGAACATAGGACATGCACAATAGGTTGCGTGGTGCACATTATGAGGCGATGGAGGTCGGCATGCCACCTTAATGCACGTTAACCTTTAGTATGTGTGCTGACATACAGCCTTAGTGGCAGAGGTGTAGCACAATGGTTGATACATGGACTGCTGAACCAGGGGTCATGAGTTCAATTCTCAAGTGGGGTTAATGATTACCTGTCTCAGGCATCACACATTATTATACAGCAGTGCTGAATGAGGCATAGTGCTTTTTAATGTACATCAGTGCTGCGTGAGGCATATGTCTTCTTACGTTACAACAGTGATACCTGAGGCAGTCTCCTTTCTACATTACAGCAATGCTGCCAGGAGAAACACCCTCACAGTGCTATAAACGTCATGTGCAGTGCAGCATGGTTACTAATGGATCAACCCTACCCTGATAACTGCAGCACACAGTCTGCAGGATTCCCTCTTTAGCCAGCCAGGCATCTGCTCTCAGCTATAGAGCTGTGGCCTACAGGTTACCTCGCTGCCTGTGGAGCCAGAGGTTGTGTGTTTGAGTCCACGGTGGGGTTATTCATGAGTGCAGCTGATGGCAGGTTTTTTAATTTAAATTAGTAGTGGCAGCTAAAACACCCTCACAGTGCTGTAATCTTCAGGTGCCCCATAAGGCACCTTATAGGGCACATTAAGGTTACAGCACTGTGAGAGTTTCTCTGCTGGCAGTAATACTTGACATTACACACAAACTGCCCCAGACAGCCCCCCATGTACCCTGTAGAATAGTTATCTCCATGTTACAATACCCTGTTCAATGTATGTCGTTTGTGCAATGTAAACAGCAATGATGCAGAATAGCACAATATATGGGGGAATGTAAATATATAAAATAATTTAAATAAACAACCCCACTGAGAATTCGAACCACCAACCTGTCGTTTCACAGGCATTGCAGTCACCAGTGGGCTACAGCTGTAAAGAGATGTCTGGTTGGCTACAAAATAACTTCTGCAGACTGTGTGCTGCGGTTACCAGGGTAGGGTTAGTCCACTCGCAACCATGATGCACTGCACATGCAAAGCAGCAGTCTACAGATGATCCGAAGATGGGGTGTGCACCCCCACAGCACCTAGGCCTGGTAGTGGGTACTGACCTTGCGTGTTACTGGTACAGAGTGGCTACAGACCGTCACAGTGTGTGGGTCCTGTGCTCACCCTGAGGGTGAGGTGGGGCGCACAGCACCTGTCCTAGCTGAGATGGGCTATACTTCTGGTCACCGTTTGTGCCGTTGTTTGATAGGTTGTCCCATCAAACACATCTATAATACACCTGTGTCCATCTGTATATCCCAGTCACATCTGGGCCTTGTGGATTATGATGCCCACGGAATAGTGCATATTCTGCGTGGGTGCCATGGCCACATGATATATGTGTGGGAGTAAAGGAGCTGTTTGGACACATAGGCGGAGTGTGTCGGACCACCGAACCTGCCCTCTGGAACTCATGATCCCCCACCAACAGATCCACATTCTATATCCCTGCAATGGTGGCAGCGGCAGACGGGACCATCAACCTCAGTCCAGCTTGGGTATAGACAACCTACAGCGCACTCAATGCAATTCTGTACGCATCCATACTTCAATAGCAAACAGACAGTAGGGCCTGAAATGCCCAGCTGCCCCACCACCATCTGACATTTTCCAGCAGCGAGCACAGTGAGTCCCCAGCTGCTGCACCCTGCAAGGTGTTCCAGCCATACACACACTAACTGCAGTCAGTCCACTAGCTAGTCCATAGTGCATGCTAGCAGAGAAAATATGTGCACCCATAAATAGGATGTGAGCACACCCACCAGACAGATAACTCAGTGATTGGGTCCCAGAAATAAAGAACCCATATACATCACTTGAGAGAAATATTATATAGCACTATGGTGGAACCTAGCCATGCCGTGGCCACTGCTCAGTCAGGGTGAGAGTGACCTCCCAGCAGAACATGCTGTGGACACCCTGTCTGTGCAGGTGGTGGCCAGGCACTACAATGTCCCAGCCATTGCCCTATGCCCTGTGCAGATGCATCCTGCTCAGGCCGCTCTGTCTGGTCTATACCCACAGTACCTTGCTCCTCATTATGCACATTGGCAGGCCAATACTGGCAACAGTGCTATGAGTGTGGGCTGAGGAGGGTGTTGGCAGCCACCACACACTGGATAGACAGACACACACTCCCCACACCTATGCCAGCATTGAGCAACTGTAGAGGTATTTGGCAGCCCTGGCCACCGCACCAGTACTGGGCACAGTGCAGGCATGGCTTTGGTAGGCAATACTGTAGGAGTCATTCCCCAGGGTGGTGGACTCTGTCAGACACATGACCTGTAGCACATTCCACAGACATCAGAGAGGTTGGTATGATACAGCTCAATGAGCTGATTGTGCTTAACTTAGGCATTGCTATCTGCCAGTAATCATAGCAACCTTTTGATATCTGTGTACCGTATCCCCGGGTTTAGTGTGGCATTGCTAATGTATGCACATGCTAGTATTGGGAGATGCACACAGGGCCCAACATCCTGCCTCTGCATTAGTCTTTGGATAATGGAGCCTGCAGGTGCAGGTGTTTCTGCCCCTGTTGCCCGCTGCTCTGGGGCAGAGTTTCCCAACTCCAGTCCTGGTGGGCCAAACACTGTTCAGGTTTTCATGTTTCTATTAAGGTTTGCCTCTTTGCGGATGATACCAAAATCTGCAATAGAGTAGACACCCAGGAAGGGGTAGATAACATGAGGAGGGATCTAGCTAAGCTTGAAGAATGGTCTAGAATTTGGCAGCTGGGATTTAATGTTAAAAAATGTAAGGTCATGCATTTGGGCTGCAGCAATCCAAGGGAGCAATACAGTATAGGAGGTGAAATACTTTTGTCCACTAAAGAAGAGCGGGACCTAGGCGTGGTTGTGTCTGATGATCTTAAAGTAGCTAAACAGGTGGAAAAGGCAACAGCAAAAGCTAGAAGGATGCTTGGGTGCATACGGAGAGGAATGGCTAGCAGAAAAAAGGAGGTGATAATGCCTCTGTATAAGTCTTTGGTGCGACCTCATTTGGAGTATGGTGTGCAATTCTGGAGACCGCACCTTCAAAAGGATGTGAACAGGATGGAGTCGGTGCAGAGGGTTGCTACCAAAATGATTAATGGGCTTCATTATAAAGCATATGAGGACAGACTTAAGGATCTTAATATGTACACCTTAGAGGAAAGGCGGGATAGAGGTGATATGATTGAGATGTTTAAATACCTCCGTGGCATAAATGTTCAGGGAGAGAGCCTCTTTCAATTGAAAGCAAGTTCTGCTATGAGGGGACATGGGATGAGGGTGAAGGGAGATAGATTCAGGAGTGATATGCGGAAATATTTCTTTACGGAAAGAGTAGTGGATCCGTGGAATAGTCTCCCAGTGGAGGTGGTAGAGATGAGGACAGTAACTGAATTCAAGAAAGCATGGGACCAACACAGAGGATCTCTAAAGGCAAAAAGTGGACTGTTGTAGTTGTTATGGAAGGACAGACTAGATAGGCCATGTGGTCTTTTTCTGTCGTCATATTTCTATGTTTCTATGTTTCTATGATGTCCCTGATGAATATGCATAAGACATAAGATACATCTGCATACCAT
The DNA here is from genome assembly GCA_033557465.1 of Ichthyophis bannanicus. NCBI lineage: Eukaryota > Metazoa > Chordata > Amphibia > Gymnophiona > Ichthyophiidae > Ichthyophis > Ichthyophis bannanicus. The sequence goes on along the minus strand of CM066035.1, from coordinate 33,344,491 downwards.
GGGGCGGTACCTGGAATTGCAGCACAGGCATCTTTATTGGAGACAGCATCCAACCTGAGTGATTTGTGACCCTCCAGGATTGCATTTGGGGGACTCTGCTGTAGGTAATGCACATGTTTATGTGGTGTGTGCTGTTTAAGGTAAAATACGAGCGTTTCACCCACGCTTATGTTCCCAGCAGTAAAGGTTCAGTCTTTACTACCACGTTTTTTAGTGGGAAAATTATGGGGACTAGGTTGGCAGGAGCCACAGCTAGGATTTGAATCTGTGACCTTCTGCTCTTGCACACCCTGTCTGTGTGCACTGCACCATTGTGTTGCCACAGATATGCTGCATTCTCTGGGGAGTCCATGACTGTACATCCGACAGGGCCTGTTTGTTGCAGTGCACGGCACCCACCTGGACAGGGCTAGGCCATGGTCTGCTGTGGGCACCAGCCGCTGCCACCTCCACCACCATTACCGCTCCATCCTTAGATTGGGGACAGCATAAACCATGAAGGATTTGTGACCCTCCAGGACTGCATTTGGGGGACTCTGCTGTAGGTAATGCACATGTTTATGTGGTGTGTGCTGTTTAAGGTAAAATATGAGCTTTTCACCCACGCTTATGTTCTCAGCAGTAAAGGTTCAGTCTTTACTACCATGTTTTTTTAGTGGGAAAATTATGGGGACTAGGTTGGCAGGAGCCACAGCTAGGATTTGAACCTGTGACATTATGTTTTTGAACACACTGTCTGGGTGCACTGCACCACCGTGTTGCCACAGATATACTGCATTCCCTTGGGAGTCCATGACTGTACATCCGACAGGGCCTGTTTGTTGCAGTGCACGGCACCCACCTGGACAGGGCTAGGCCATGGTCTGCTGTGGGCACCAGCCGCTGCCACCTCCACCACCACTACCGCTCCATCCTAAGGTTGGGGACAGCATAAACCCTGAAGGATTTGTGGCCCTCCAGGACTGCATTTGAGGGACTCTGCTCTAGGTAATGCACAGGTTTCTGGTGTCTGTGCTCTGCAGGGTAAAATAGAGGTGTTTGAGCCATGCTTATGTTCCCTGCAATAAAGGTTCGTCTTTACTATCACGGTTTAGTGGTGGGTAAAATATAGGGACTGGGTTGGCAGGAGGCCCAACAGGGATTTGAATCTGTGACCTTCTGGTCCTAAAGGCACTGGCTGTGTCCGCTGCACCACCGTCTTAGCACAGAAGCAGTGCATTCCTTGGGGAGTCCATGGCTGTTTGTCAGACAGGGCCTGTCTGTTGGAGTGCACTGCACCCACGTGAAGGGGGCTAGGCCAACGTCTGCTGTGGGCAGCAGCCACTGCCCCCTCCACCAACGTTACCCCTCTGCCACAATGCTGACATGGCCTTATATTGGAGACAGCATCAAACTGAATGATATGTGGCCCTCCAGGACTGCATTTGGGGGATTCTGCTCTAGGTAATGCGCATGTTTCTGGTGTCTGTGCTCTGTAGGGTAAAATAGAGGTGTTTGAACCATGCTTATGTTCTCTGCAATAAAGGTTCGTCTTTACTATCACGGTTTAGTGGTGGGTAAAATATGGGGACTGGGTTGGCAGGAGCCCCAGCTGGGACTTGAACTGGTGATCTTTGGCTCCTGAATACACTGGCTGTGTTCACTGCACCACACTGTGGACACAGAAACAGTGCAGTCCCTGGAGATAGGAAACCTGGCCGAAGGAGTCAGAAACCCTGCTCTGCACAATTTCACGGTGGGCTCATTCACCTTGTATGGAGACAGAGCATAGACCGTTCCAAAAATCATTTCTTTTTTTTGGAGCTTTCTTGGGAGTGTTTTTTACTGTTGCCCATTGATATCACTATTGGCCAGCTTGGTTATGTTTTTTTCCCCTTTTTTTGAGGTCATTTTCACTGTTTATTTTCCCTTTTGTACCATGCACATGTATCACATTTATCACTTTTTGTAGGTTTCCCTGGTTTTGCTGTACATTGCTGACAGAAATGGTTTCTCTTCCCTTTAAATCGGCTCTAACGCGAGGTTTTCACTCGCGGTATTTTTTGCCTCGGATTTCAGCCTTGATAATGTATGGGGAGCCTCTCCCCTCCCACTCTCCACCCACTGACCCCTTCTCTCCGCCCCTGGGGAGCCTTCCTCAGCCCTCCGGGAGCCTTTCCCCGCCTTCATCGCACATTAGCGTGCCGCACACATGAGCGTGCACATTTGTGCCCCGTACGCGACATTAGCGTGTGCTAAGGTACCTTAGCGCATGCTAACATCGCACAGCGCACATTAGCGCACATTAGCGCAGTTTAGTAAACATACCCCCATGATTAGTGAGTAACTTGCACAGATCCTTGTGGGCACTGCAATTATAAGATCAGTCCTCAAATATTTTTAAGTTTCCACAGCACTCTCACTGGGAACCGGGTATAAGATAGACTTTAGTCACACCTGAGAGATTATGTGGCCGTTCTGTTAGAAGCCATACTCCTTCATATTGGGATTTATGTTATAAAATGCCGTGAAGCACTAGTCTGTATTGTAAGGACTTTACCTATATTTTGTTTAGGCAGTTGCTAATTAGAATGAGCACTATTTACTCATATTGTTATGCTTATTGAAAAGGATCTACATTTATAATTTATATATACCTTTTGTTTACAAAAATACTAAGTTTTTAACAATTGTTTGATGTTCTTAGCAGCCTTGCCAAATAAGGATACACTAGTATGGTATAAAAAAGACAGAAGGACCTATGCATGTAGTTTGATGGAATGATGTAAGTGAAAAAAAAAGTGGTGTTGAGAGGAGTGTGATGGAAGATTCATGTTGGAAAGGAGAACTCAGATTAATATTATAAAATGGTGAGGGTGAATTGAAATGAGAAATGATGTATCCGATGTATCCACCTAGAAAGAAAACTGACAATGAATACTCTACAATATTTGATTATGCCATCCCCATTAACTCCAATTTTGGAAGTCATCTAGCCAAGAGATATACCCAATAATTGAAAATAGACACTTGGAGATAGGCTGAATGCACTTTTCATCCTAATGAGCTTTGGGGAGACCCACACTGGCCATGTGGTGCTTTTCAGATGCTTTTATCCCTTTTTGCCTCTATGGGGCATGTTTACTAAAATCTGAAATTGTGCGGGGCCCCGTTAGTGTGCCTGTGCCATATAAGGAGTGGGCAGTTCAGGCAGAAAAAAGAAAAAAAAATGGGAGAAAGCGACCGTACTTGTGCGCGTCGCGCAACTGTGCGTGGTCCGTATTAGCGCAAGGGAAGGCTAAGCATCGCGCTGCTGGGCACACAAACGAACAGAGCTGTTGTACAGCGGTGAAGACACTGAGCAATGGTGCAGGGGCCACGGGTTTGAACCCCCACTGGGCGCAATGAACAAGGCTGGTTCAGGCAGTACCTATTATGGGGAGGATTGTTTTAGGAGGGAGCCTAATTTTGTGCAGCAGAAGGCGGCGCGCCGATGTGCAAGTACAGGAACAGAGCCACAGCACAACGGTTACGACACTGACCAATGGTGCAGGGGCCATGGGTTCAATCCCCCAAGGTGCCCAATGAAGAAGGCTCACAGAGGCATTATGTATTATGAGGATGAGTGCTGTAGGGGGCAGATTAATTTTTTTATCTCAGTTAACACTACTAGCAAACGCACTCACAAAGCGTGTTAACATAAGGCGGCCCATAAGGCACATGTTAACGTTCACTGTCCGGCAAGGCACCCTAGAATGTCCCCTATAGGGCCCCATATATGTTGCGGTACAGGGTAATGTATAGTGCACCTTATATGGACGGCAACCATAAGGTGCCCTATAGGGCGGCCTATAAAGCACCCTCAGAGGCACCTTATGGGTACAGTACGCTGAGGGTGTTGTTGCTGGCAACAACATATGTAAATGACAGTTAAAAAAAACATTGGACAACCCTCTAAAAGAACCCCACTATGGGTTTGAACCCATGACCTCTGGCTTCACAGGCAGTGACATAATCATTGGGCTACAGCTCTATAGCTGCCTGCAAGCCCCTGGCTGGCTGCAGAGAGCCGTCATGTCACCACACAGACAGTCTTCTGTGGGAACCAGGATAGGGCTAGGCCACCCGTACCCATGATGCACTGCACATGCAAATCAGCTGACCACAGATGAACACAAGATGGGGAATGCACCCCAACAGCTCCCCGACCTGGTAGGGGGAAGTGTCCGTGAGCACCCACACAGCACCTCGGCCTGGTAGGGGGGTACTGACCGGGTGTGTTACTGGCACAGAGTAGCTACACACCGTCACATCGTGCGGGTACAGTGCTCACCCTGAGGGTGCGGTGATGCACCCAGGACCAGGTCCACAACACCTGCCATGGCTGACAGAGGCCATGCTGGAGCTCCAAAGCAGTAGTAATCTGAGAGATAGGTAGTTCCTGCAGAAACACCCTGGATTACTCTGTTTGTGTCAGTCAGTGGAAACCCTCATGGACCCCTAGGTGGGCCATGTACCACCATTCCCCCCCCCCCCCCTAGGCTGCAGGTGAAAAACAGGGTCCCCTATCAACAGATCCACATTCTACCACCCTGCAATGGTGGCAGTAGAGTGGACCATCAACCCCTGTCCTGATGGGGAACAGACACCCTACAGGGCATCCATAACACAATATCAGACAGACATTTGGACAGGATATGCTAAGCTGCACCCCACCACTATCTGATATTCTCCTGCAACAGGCCTTCAGCCGCTGCACCCTGCAAGGCACTCCATCAAGACATATACCAGCTGAGAACAGTCTGCTAGTTAGTCCTGGTGGAAATGCATGCACCCAGAACTGGGCTAGCAACACACACAAGCAGATAAGTCAGTGATTGGGATCCACAAGGAAACACATACATATCACATGAGAAAAATACTACATAGCACTATGGGGGTGCCTAGCCATGCTGGCATCACTGCACAGTCAGGGTGCAGTGTGCCACCAGCAGCACATACAGAGGTCACCCTGTCTGTGTAGGTGGTGTCCGGCCACTACAATGTCCCTGCCAGTGCCCTATGCCCTGTGCAGATGCATCCTGGCCAGCACACCCTGTCTGAGCTATACCCATGGTACCTTGCTGCTCATTATGCACATTGTCAGGCCAATACTGGCAACAGTGCTGGCAGTGTGGGCTGTGGAAGGTGTTTGCAGCCAACACACACTGTATAGACAGACACACACTCCCACACGTATGCCAGCATTGTGCCACTATAGAGGGGTTTATCAGCCTTGCCCACCACACCAGTCCTGGGCACAGTACAGGCATGGATATGCTACGCAGTACTGTTGGGGGTCACTCCCCAGGGTGGTAAACACTGTCAGAGACCAGACCTGAAGCACGCACCGCAGACATCAGGCAGCTTTTTATGTTGGAGATCAAAGAGCCAAATGTGCTTTAAGTAGGACAGTCTACCTGCCAGTACACATAGCAAACGTTTGAGAGCTGTCCACCGCATACCCAGGTGTAGGGTGGCATTGCTAAGGTATGCAGGTGCTAGTATTGGGAGATGCACGCAGGGCCCAATGTCCTGCCTCTCCAGGAGGCATTGGCCAATGGGGCCTGGGGGTGTGGGTATGTTCGCCTCTGTTGGATGTTGCTTTACGGCAGAGTTTCCCAACTCCAGTCCTGGTGTGCCTACCACTGTTCGGGTTTCCCTGCTGTCCCTCATGAGTATGCATGAGCTACATCTACATGCCATGGGGGTGGTGCATAGATATGCAGCACAGGCATTTGTATTAGCGGCAGCAAGGAGCCTGAATGGTGTGTGGTCCTCCAGGACTGCATTTGGGAGACTCTGCTCTAGGTAATGCCCCTGTTCATGGTGTCTGTGATCGGTGTGCGAAAAGATAGGCGTAATACCAATGCGTATGTCCCCAGCAATCCTGGTTTGTCCGTACTATCACGGTTTAGTTGTGATAAAAAGATGTGGACAGGATTGGCAGTAGCCCCAGCTGGGCTTTGAACCTATGACCTTCTGTTGTTGCACACACTGTCTGTGTGCACTGCACCACTGTGTTGCCACAGATTGACTGGATTCCATGGGAAGTCCATGACTGTACATCCGACAGGGCCTGTCTGTTGCAGTGGACAGTGCCAGCCTGCACATGGATAGGCCACTGTCTTCGGTGGCTAGCAGCCACTGCCGCCCCCCACCACCTGTCCCCTTACGCCAACATGCTGGCATGTCCTTATCTTTGTAAAAGCATATGGCCTGATTGAGTTGTGGCACTCCCAGACTGCATTTGGGGGACTTGGCTGTAGGTAATGCCCATTGTCATGTTGTGTGAGTGGTGTAGGGTAAAATATGGGTGTTTGCACCATGCTTCTGTACTCTGCAATATAGGGGTGTCGTTAATATCTCTGTTTAGTGGTGGGTAAAATGTGGGGACTGGGCTGGTAGGTGCCACAGCTGGGATTTGAACCTGTGACTCTCTGGTCCTATAGGTACTGGCTGTGTCTGCTGCACCACACTGTGGCCACAGAGACAGTGCAGTCCCTGGAGATAGGAAACCTGATCAAAAGAGTAGGGAGCCCTGCTCTGCACATTTTTACTGTGGGCTCATTCACCGTGTCTGGCGACAAAAGTGCAAATAAAACCCGCAAATGGCCGCGGAAAATGGGGAAAAATATAACCAAGCTGGCCAACAGTGATATTAATGGGCACACATAAAAAGACACACCCAGGAAAGCTCCACAGAAAGGAAATGATTTTTGGAAGGGTCTCCGCTCCATAGACCCTTCCAACATTCATTTCTTTTTTTTGTAGCTTTCCTGGGTGTGTTTTTTATTTTTGCCCATTGCTAGCACTATTGCCCATCTGAATTATGATTTTTAAACATTTTCGTGGTGGTCATTTTGGGTTTTATTTGCACTTTTGCTCTGTGCACATGTATCACACTGCTCACGTTTTGTGGGTTTCCCCGGTTTTGCTGTACATCGCTGACGGAAATGGTTTCTCTTCCCTTTAAATGCCCTCTACCGCGAGTGTTTCACTCGCGGTATTTTTGCTTTGAAATTCGGCCCCGATAATGTTAACCCCGTCTCTCCGCCCCTCGGGAGCCTTCCTCCGCCCTCCGTTAGCCTTTCCACTCCTCTATCGGACATTTGCGGGCCCGTACTTGTGCAGAGCCCGTTAGTGTGTCGCGCACCTGTGCGGGGGTTCATCGCACGTGTGCGGGGCGCTTAAGAGCACTTAAGTGCTGCTTTTAGTGTGCTATTGTGTGGCGCGCAATTGTGCGGTTTTTAGTAAACATGCCCCTATGTGTCCTGGCCCAACACATGAAGGTAAGGGAAGAAAGTTACCTACACAAATTTTTACAAATTGGTATAATTCTAAAATTTTGGAACAATTGAGGAAGTGTGGGCATCTTGTCAAAATGTAGTAGTTAAATTGAGTTGCTTAGGATTTGGCTGTTGTATGCAAACAGCTACCCACGAAGGGGGGAATCTCCGAAACCTTAAAAAAAAAAAACAACTTTGTAAAGACACTAAGCTGTCTTGCCTTTGACTCTGTTCAACAAAACAAAAAAACCCCAAACAAATTGCCCTAAGGGAGTAGACTGAAAATTTTCTCCCTTTGAACTGTTATATGGAAGGCTGCTTACTTTTTATACTCCTGAGCCTCACATTTGATCTCTTGTATTTCCTAGCAGCAGAGGCAACTCTCTTCCCTCCATAGGTATGCTCAGCAGGTCCAGTCCTTTCTGCTGGATGACTCAGCTCTTTTCTTTCAATCCGGAGACTGGATTTTGGTAAAGACATACCACCAGCACACAGTACAAGCCCCTTTTCCAGTATGGGACCGTTCCAAGTACTTCTGATAACACCGATTACAGTGAAGGTGGCGGCTAAAAGATCCTGAAGCCATTGCCCTCGCTTGAAACATTCTCCATCTATAGATCTGGCTTCAGGACCAGGATGAGAAGTAGCTGACGTCGGGGCAGCCAAGGCCCTCGCAACTGGAGAGGAGAGGAGAAGACTCCTGAAGAAAAACAGCTTTCGGCCTAGAGGTACCGAACCAACATATCCCTTCAAGGTTGGTGACCAGGTACAGGTCAGAGCACCTCACAAGCACAGTACCCTAGACCCGCCCTACGGACCTCCAACTACAATGATCGCCATCACATGGACAGCCATCCTGTGGGACTCCTGCCCTTCGTGGATCCATGCGTCAAGAATCAAGCGTATATCGTCTCCACTGACATCATCTTCGGTTCCAGACCGCCCGCCAGCCTCCTGACCATCACGCACAAGACTGTGTTGACTCCTCCTACCACTCATGTGGTGCCTCCTTCAGCCCATCTCTGGAACTGTTAATACGGCAATACTACTTGCCCAGACTGCCTTACCTTTTGTGTGCGCAGCTCGCTACAAGCTGGAGCTTTTCTCTCAACATGTCTCATTACTGTACCTTCTAATCTGTGTGAAATGCAGAGGTTTACTGTACTAGACAATTTAAACTGCACCCAGCCCCATGTTTCTTTTTCTACTTTCTTGTATAACATTGGTGTTACTCGCCCCTCTTTGGGATATGACTAGGTTCCTTGCCCATTGTAAACTGTCTCTAGTTTTAATGCTACAGATTGTTTTATTGTTTCTGCTTTTAGCCTGTCTATACTGCTTTATACTGTTCTTCAACTACAGCAGTTTCTCATGCTTACTCTCTGATGTATCTTCCTTTGGGTTGGTCTCAAAGGGCTGATTATTGCCCTATGGAGCGGTTTTATAATCCTTGTTCTACAGAGCTCCACCACTTTTATGTACTCTTATACTGCTGCTTTTACGGCGGCTGATGTACCTGAGCTGCCACATACAGATATTCCATTAATAATGCCTGTTTTGTTATTTTGTAGTAGATTGTTAGGCTGTTCTTCTAGTGGGCCTATACAGGCCCAAAGGGGGGAATTGTAAGGGGAAAAATAAGCATTGTAAGGAGAAAATAAGTATTGTAAGGGGAAATCAGTTTCTTGTTATACAAAGGGACCATGAGGCCCATCTGTGAATACCTAGATAGAAAGGAATGTGTTGTGCTAAGACAAGATTCAGTGATCTTCACAGAGACAGGTACCAGTTTGTACGATTGCTAATTAGCAATATCAGGTGCAGGGCTATGCTGCTGGGATGGGTTTATGACGTATATATGTTTTTGCTACTGTATAAAAGATTAGACTGCACTTCTAACGTTGGAATAAACTTGCACACCTTTCCTTCTGTGTCCGGTTGTGAGTTTTATTCCCCTGGATTCCAGCCAGCTGAAGCAGCACACCACAGATGAGGGGTCGGGACTTCCCTGGCCTGGAGTGACCAACAAGGAGCAGACCCGTTACAACCTCGAGTCCCTGACTGGTCGGTCACATGCCATACCGGGTTTGGTCAAGCTCCTTGGTGCCCTACATTTCTTTGCCTCTGGCTGTTTCCAGTCATCTGTGGCCGCAGTGGATGGCATGAGCCACCCCACCTTCCCACGGTGTCTCCACCAGGTACTACGTGCCATGGTCAGCCGGGTGGGGAATTACATAGCCCTTCCCCACACTAGGCTACAGTGGGGGACCCTGAACCAGGCCTTTGAGGTGTTAGCCAGGATACCACATGTGATGGGAGCTATTGATTGCACACATGTTGCCCTGGTCCTGCCTAGAGACAGGGAGGTAGTGTTCCGCAACCGCAAACACTATCATTCCCTGAATGTTCAGGTTGTATGTGATGCAAATATGCATATTCTGAATGTGGTACCCAGGTTTGCAGGGTCCACCCATGACTCCTATATCCTGCATCACTCGGCACTTTTCACACAATTTGAGGCAGGACAGTATGAGGACCGTCTATTGTTGGGTGTGTATTTAACATTTCGGATGTGCACATGCTGTTCATGTGACTAACCATATGTGCAAATGTATGTTTTGGAGGTATATCCTGTGTTGTGTGGTAATGTCATCTGTCTGTGTGTGATATAAGGGGGGGAACTCCATATCCACCTTGCTATGGAGCTTGGTGCTGATAGTTCAATGGTTGCTAGCATTTATTTATTTATTTATTTATTTTATTTTATTTTATTATATACCGCGCTATTTGTCATCAGTGCGGTTTTACATTGAAACAATACAACAATTGGTCAGATATAACAGACCTATTACAAGTAACAGGAAAATTAACATGGAAGTAAACAGGGAAATCATTTATATTTCTAGAAAATACATGTTGGAGATATATAAAATCTATACAGTTAGTTAGGGTAGGTATGAGGTTAAAAGGATGGGGGCGGGGAAGGGGTGTTTAGGTGTTTGAAGTGTGCGATGAAAAGGTGGTGTTTAAGGGCTTTTTTGAATTGTTTGATGTCTTTAATTGCTCTGATATTGGGAGGGAGTTTGTTCCAACATCTAGGAGCGGCGTGGCGTGGTTACAGATTATATTGTTTCCAATCCGTCCACCTAACCCTCGTCGTGCATAGTTGTGATGACCAATCATGTGATGCCATATGTTTATGTCAGGATGTGTTTTGCATTTGTTTTGCACTTATATACCTGTGTCCATTTGGGTGGACATGAGCTCCTGCTTTAACATCACACATTTCTTTTTTGCAGGTGATGCAGGATATGGGTGTCGCCCCTGGTTGCTGACCCCTGTTTGCCAACCACAGACACGTGCAGAGAGGAGGTACAATGAGGCCCATGCCACCAGCCGCTCCGTCATAGAGCGCACCTTTGGCGTATTAAAAAGTCCCTTCAGGTGTCTGGATAGGACAGGTGGGGCCTTACAATACCAACCACAGACTGTGGCAGAAATCGTTATAGCCTGTTGCATCCTGCACAACATTGCTCTCAGACACCATATCCCTGTCGATATTAATGAGGATCTGGAGGATGACCCTACATGCCCCCCTGCATGTGCCTGTGGTGACACATGTGCGGGCACAGCAGTCAGGTGGCAGCTGATTGCAGAGCTGTTCTCATGTAAGTACTGCATATGTTCCCACCTACAGTTGTTTGAATATGTGTGTACTGCTAATACTAGTTCCCATTTGTATTACGATATCAGTAAGATGCAGCACTGCACTGCCATGTAACTGAGACTGGCTAGCCATACCAGCTTCATATATACTCATGCCTGATACACATTAGATGTGGGCAGGGCACAACAACAGGTGGAGGTGGATTATGTGTGTGTGGCGTTTTAGGCTTGTGGGAGGTGTTGGGCTGATATACCTGGTTTGTGGCTGCATGTGATAGGGGCTGGTGTGCAGCCACATGTAGTTTGTTTTGATACTTTGGGTGCAGCAAGGTGAAAGGCATGTGGTTTGGCATTAACAGTGGGAGGGCAGGCCATGGATGGGGCCAGTTGTCTAGATGTGTGTGTTTTTCATTGAGTGTTTTCAGCTGATTGTGAGGTTGGTATGCTCTGATGTGCAGGGTCTGTGTGTTAGTAGTTTTTGTTTTTATCTACGTGGTCAGTGTTATTTGGCTTACCGGTATGTAATATCTGTAAGGGAAATTACTGCAAAACCACAGTGTGCCAGAATGTAAAGGTCATCACGTAGCCCTCACATGGATGCGGCAAAGGATAGGGAACCTGTGAAGTGTCCAGCCAGGTGGAGTATTATTGTCCTCATTTTGTGGGATGTTGAATAGCCATGCAGTGCGGTGTTGCATATTTACACGCTGTCAGAGATTATTCAGGCCAGAGCAGCAAAGGTGTAGGTTACAGTAGGCATGCTGAGGGCTATATATGGGGTAAAATTGGGTTTTAGTGGTGTTTTCAGGGGGAACAGGGCAAATCCAGCTGATGACATCTGGACATATAAAACAGCACTCACATACAAGCAGGTTAGGTGTATAGGGGAGGAGAATGCGGCCCAAGACAACAACTACATTGCGGACCCTAGAGAAGGAGAGTTATGTCCACACACACATGGAGGCTCTGATGGGGGGGGGGGGGGGTAGGTGGACATATAGGCTATTGTCGCCCCACCTGGCTGGGCATATAGCCGGGCACCAGGATGGAGTCGCCTTGCTGCCCTAGAATAAGTCCTCCCAATGTGGCTGCCAGGAGGGCTGCTGGGATATGTAGTTTCACTTATCCTTATTAGGCAAAAGTAGTTGTGCAGACAAGTGGTCAGGCGAAACAGAGAAATATTTATTTGTTGTGTTCTGGGGTTTCCATCATATTCACAAGTAACAGGCTGAATAAACAATAATGGGATTCTTCTCCAAAGCAAAAGTATAACTTTTACAAAAGTACGCACAGGATTACTGGTATCAGCAATAAATAGCTTCTTAGGAACTTGCTTTCAAAGCTCAGATTATAAAGCTTCTCATGGGCACATTAGCTTCTTATGGGAGTGTTTACTTCACAGCTCCTTTACAACAGAAACAGCTTTAAAATGTCCACCGAGCTTTCCCTTCAGTTTCAGGCCTTACACAGCAACAGCTTGATTAACAACGTTCCGCTGTGCTCTGTGCTGCGTCCTTCAATCAGGTAAGTTCCTTACTATGGCATTCACTCATTCAAACAGGTTTTAAGCTTAAGACACTTTTAAATCATTAGCTTTACAATAAGAACACTGCATCTCATCGGAGCTATCTTCATAGTCTTCATAGCAGCTTCCTATATCCATTTCCTCAATGGCATCCTCACAATATTCTTCAGAGGGTACCTGGCTGTAGAGATGACTAGTTTGTTTCTGGAGCATTTCATTCAACCTCTCTAATAGAACCTTTTTCTGCTCTATTTCTTCAGAGAGCTGGGGTTGCTGACATGCAGACAAGCTATTGTTTCTACTGCTAGAGCTTAGCTGGCTATTATAATTATTTCTTCTATCAGGAACTAATTCTCTTAACTTTCTTTCAGGCAGGAATTCTGGAAGACACACTTGCCTTAGTTCAGGGCCGTTTAGTAGCTCTCCTCTTTCCTTGCCAAAGCCATGCTGCTTTCTCTCTGCAGACACTTCTCTCCGTTGTAGCAAACTTCCTTTCTGCTGAGACTGCCTTGGACCGGTTCCAAGCAGATCCCACTGCTTGTCTTTGAGCTTGAGCCCAGCACTTCTCGTGCTTCCTTGGGCCCCTTCTCCTCTAGCTCCAGTTCCTCTGGATTCTCTTCCAGGTCCTCTGGGTTCACTGCCACTCCTTCTTCTCTCTTCTCTTCGTCTTCCTCCTTCACTTTCCGGTCCTCCTCTCCCTGACTTTCCAAACACAGGAGTTTTAAACTGCTCCCTCTCAGGGACCACGCCTCTTTCCCAGCACACGTGGGAGCTGCTAGGCTTCACTCCAGCCCTGACGTGCTGAAGTGGGCGGGGCTTAATGGTGACTGTGTTATGAGTCAAAGGTTCTCGGTTGCTGGGGAAACCCTGAATGCTCTCACTCTTAAAGGCACAGAGTTCATTCTCCTGGCATTCCATAGCCTCTGAACTGCCTTCATCATCACACTATCCATGCATTGCCATTATCAGTTTCACACAGTAGGGTGACATGTAGCCATAGTAGTACAGTCACAAACACACATCGGGGTGTGGTTTGGCAGACATACCTCAGCCGTTGAGATATATATTTGCAACTCATCATCACGCAGCTGTTTATGTACATAAAGGTATGAGATATACACACCACGGAACTGTCTATGGTCACAGGATGGGGAGGTGCCCCTGCATAATTCAGTGTGTTACAGGAATTGACAGCAGGGTAGCAGACGACATTTAAACACCAGAACACACAGTGAGGGGCTTTGGGAGAGATATGGGGGACACAGGATATTACTGAAGCCTTGGAGTGATGCAGGGACACGGTAGTGATCAAACAGTTGTGTTAACATTTTGTACAGCAACACAGAGGTGTGCGAGGGTACAGACACAGTACAGACCCTTGTAGTTTTGCAAACAAAACTCTGAGATAACTGTCACAGGAAAGAGATCTGTACAGTATGATGGTGAACACTCAGTCTGTAAAGGATCTAGGGGGGTCTGGGAGCTGTGGACAGGAAGGTGCAGTGTGTGTTGCACAGCTGGAACATGACATATGTATATTTCCCTTGTGTTTCCCACACCACAGGACATACCTGTTGGGGCTCCTGGTGCTGTGGTGCATTGGCAGGTGACTGTAGGTCATCCAACATGCAGTGGTCTGGGGTAGGTGGTCCTACAGCTACATTGTCTGTGACGACATTCAGAGGAAACACATATCCTCACTAATGTGTCATATTGTACATATGTTGTTGTTCAGCTCTTTTCCCTGCACCACCGTAACCTCTGTCTTGCTGTTTGCGCACATATCCCCATGTGTTCCTGTCCAGTTTTTCTTCTGCAACACTGTCTCTGTGACACATCCAACACAGCTGCATGTGTGTGGGGGTCCTACGTGTATTGGTGGTGGGCTACACGTACACCCTTCTCCGACATTGTTCCATCAGCCAACACCAGTGTATCATTGTATTTCACAGGGCATTTAGGTGCACCAATCTCTAATTGTGCAGATACCAGCCATATGCTACTGCTGATACGCTCACCTTAGCATACTGTGTGGGTGTGTTTCTTAGGGTTGGCTTTGTGATTGTACAGTGTACAGGCATTTTACATTATCATGTGGTATGTGGGGTCGGTACACCTGGGGGGCGGTGGTGACTGCCCTATCTCTACCTTACTGGTGTTTACCCTGTTAAAATTGTGGACATGTGTTGTGTGTGGTGAGCAGAACTGTGTCTTGTGTTGTGACATATGACTGGTGAACAGCATTTTTGTATCACAGATATCACCATAATGTGGACATGCATCAACAGAGGCTTGACATGGTGACATGGTGCTTCTACACATTTTGATGGCATCATCTCCCTTCACTGTGACGTGTTGTGGCCTTTGAGTGACTCAGGGGATCCAAGACATACACTTGCTGAATGCACACGGTAGGTTTGAACTTTTGTTTTTGGGAATGACATCAGCCTTTACATGTTAATGATTTACATTTTTTTTCATAGACATTTCATGTTGGCTCTGTGTTCACAAAAACTGATGCACATGGGGTGGAGCTGTGAAACGCCTGTGTAACATGGGCATGGACATGGACATTAACATATCCATGTGACAGCCGCATCTGCAGTTCCAAATCCAAAATGTGATCAACATGCAGTGTGTTCTGTATTGTGATCATGTAATGTTTGCCTGTGTGACGTTTTATTAGGCGCATAGTCATGTTTGACTCTCTGCAATTTGTGCTGATGTTGCAAGCAGCATACTAATACATTATTTATCCTCTTCTGGCACAGGGCAGTGGACAAACCAGCCACATCTACTACAGTGCATCCGGCGTCGCCATCATCCACCTGTTGGGGGACACACCACCATGGAACTATCCCTGGCAAATGATGCCATAGGATGTTTGACCTCTGCAAGTGGGACACATGCCTAGGATGGACAGTATTATTGTTGGACTGCGACTTTGGATCTGACAGACCTGTCCTACACACTGTTGGTGCCATGCTCTGGCTGGGTGTCGTGTTCCTCGCAGAAGACACACATGACCTTTCCAATACTCTGGCATATTGGGATGTGACACTTGACTATGCTTGCCCAGGGTTTCAAGGACAGTTTTGACCTGACTTGTTGGATTGCAGACACACTGTTCACTTTGGACACTGTGTACTGGTCCTCACGTGTGCCGCACGGAATTACATTGTTGCTGTATGTTGTACATTCCTGATGTGTTTTGGCCATGTGTGTGACATGGACCACAGGAAACGCTCATCTGTTTGGTTCACCACAAGCATACAGCCATGCATGTGGTATAGGGGGAGCAATGGAGAGCTCCTGTTGTTTATGTCCACCTACTCTCCTCTTTGACATGGTACAGTTTTTGCCACAACAATGCTTTGCTGCACACCAACAGCTTAGATTGATGTTGTCACTCACCAAGAGTGTTTCCATGCATGTGTGACATCACTGTATCATGTTGATACGTACACGGTGCACGTGCATATGACTGACTTTGTTGGGGAAACACAGCATATGGCAATATGGCTTCTGTATGGTTTACTGTACAATGTTTGCCATCACTTTCCATCTCTCTATACTGGTTTTTGGATTTGCTTACTGTCCAAACATGACGCTAAACAAGTATTTACGAACTTTGCATTGCATGTCTACACACTCCTATTTATCCCCTGGGGTAGGGACACTCACATTGCACCATTATATTTGGACTGTCGCAGTGTGAGTGTCCATTGTCTTCCTTCAATTGTGCATTTCATGTACCGTGATATATGTGTACAGACACTGTATCCACACCAACCAGTGCAGGGGACCTTCTGCATAGTGTTATCTCTGCATGCTTCTGCAGGTTGTTTTTTGTATTGGTTTCTCTGTTCATGTGCCTCTGCTACCTGTTGGCATATCCTCATTGTGCATTAGACCATAGTTTATGGTTACATTGTTGCAGCTTTGATTCCTACATGAGGCATTATGTGGCAGCTGTAACCTAAATTTCCACATGTGTTTCTAAACTTTCAACTTTTTAACAACATATGCTGTTTTCATTTGTGTGTCTCCTGTGTTGCTACATAGATTTGTTTTCAGGTACAGATCATGATTGCTGTGTGTTTGGCCCTCATCATGCACCGCCTACTGTCTACATGCACTCATATGTTAGTTACACATTTGAGGAGTGCAGCAGCATGTGGTGTGTGGGGGCCAAATGCATACTGCCCACCATGCACCTGATGCACATTATTTCTCCTGCCCCTCATTTGTAGACGTGCCAGTGACTTTTATGTAGGATGTGGGTTGCTGCCCTGCTAAATGTTTTTTTTTGGTCTTTCACCTGGGATCCGCTCACCTGAGTATTATGATGGCGGTATCTACACTATCTGTGACGAATAACCAAAATAAACATATGTGTTTGACATACATTTGTCTCGGCTGCTGCTTGCTCACACTGACACTTGTATTTGATGCTTTTCTGGTCATATCCTTGGCCCACCTGTGCTGACATCCTTGTACGGTGCCAGCTGTCTATCTTCCAGGCGTTGACCACATCACTGGATGTTTCAGGTTCCCATACACACCTTCCCTTTGAGGTACTATTTTGGAGCTATGGTCATAGTGCTTGTTTGGGATAGTGGTTACAGATATGTGTTATAACACTATAGGTTGCAGGTTTGAGCCCCAAGTGGGTTTCTTTTGTAAAATTATTCTGTTGTGATAACATGACCATTAGGAACCTGCAGCTTCATCACCTATGCACACACACTTCCATCTCTTCACTGTACACCAAAGTGTGCCCTCTGTTCTGCCGATCCATCACATATTAGCTGATACATATGTCTGTTACTTTAGGGTGTTTACATGGCAGTCCATTTGGGGAATTGGCTTTGTTGTAGTTCTGCTGGTCTGTGTCACACCTGTTTGCAGGTTCAATTCCCTCTTGTTCTGTTCCATATTTTCCATCATTTGTAGAATGCCAGTGACCTTTCTGTAGGATGTGGGTTGCTGTCCTGGGAAATGTTTATTCGGCCTTTCTCCTGGGATTCACTCACCTAGATATTATGATGGCGGCATCTACACTATCTGTGATCAATAACCAAATAATTAGATATGTGTTTTAAATACATTTGTCTCGGATGCTGCTTGATCACACTGACACTTGTATGTAGTGATTTTCTGATCATATCCATGGCCCACCTGTGCTCACATCCTTGTACGGTGCTACCTGTCTATCTGCCAGGCGTTTGCCACATCATGGGGTGTTGCAGGTAGCCATACACATTCCCTTTGAGGTACTATTTTGGTATTGTGCGCACATCAATAACATAACAAAAGCTGTCTATCCGGACCCTTCGCCATCTTCGTCAGCTATTAGAACCTGAAGACTTCCGAACTGTTTTTCAGGCCCTAATAATGCCTCACCTTGACTATGCTAATGTGATATTACATGGCCTACCAAAGAGTACGACTAACCCCTTACAACTTGCTATGAATTCTGCTTCAAGAATCCTTCATGGAGCTTCCAGAAGATCCCACATCACTCCAATACTAAAACAGTTGCACAGGCTGCCCATACAAGCCAGGATCTCCTTCAAGGTTCTAACAATGACCCATAAAGCCATCAAGAAATTCCCGGCTACTGCTATTACCGACCTAGTATCTATCACACCTCCTAACCGGCTAAGGAGATCGAATGCTGCAAACACCCTCATTCTACCTAAGGCAAGCACTAAGTGCTCCCAAGCTACCAGAGCTAGAGCCTTTGCCTTTTTTGCACCATCTTGCTGGAACGCTCTACCGGCGGCTATCAGAAGCATCAGCGATCTCTCCCAATTCAAGAAGGAATTGAAGCATCACCTTTTTCTCCTTCACTACGATGTTGCAGTCCCCCCCACACACTCACCTACCTCCACACCTCATGGTAGCTCCTCAAGCCCACGCATCTTACACTCCTAGTCTGAATACCCGCAACCACACCTTAACCGCCTCCATACTTAACCCACCTTGAGAAGCTCGTGCTGTGCACTTAACCATGTATATAGTTACATTAACTGGCTTGTATATAGTTATCATGTTCTCCCTGTTAAGAAACTTGTTTATTGTATACCCAAGTTATTTTTACCTGTTTATTGTAAGCACAAATCACTAAACTGAGATGTGTAGATTTAATGTTTATTGTAAACCGCACTGATCTTAAATAGCGCGGTATAAAAGAAAATGTAATAAATAAATAAATAAATAATAAATAGTGGTTGTTTGGGATAGTGGTTACAGACATGTGTTAGAACGTTGTGGGTTTGATCCCCACAAGGCTTTTTTTTTTAAATGTTCCTCTAGGGCTAACATAACCATTAGGAACCTACTGCTTCATCACCTATGCACACACACTTCCATCTCTTCACTGTACACCAAAGTGTGCCCTCTGTTCTGCCTATCCATGACATATTAGCTGTTACATATGTCTCTTACTTTATTGGGTTTACATGATAGTCAGCTTGGGGGATTGGCATTGCTGCTGGTCTGTGGCACACCTGTTTGCAGGTTTGATTCTGTCTTGTTGTGTTCCATATTTTCCACTGCTCCACAGAGCATCCCCTCTCACCCTTTGGCTTTAGTTTATTACCTCTTTTGCATGCTATCTCCACTGCACAGCATTTGATTGTGTGTGTGTATATAGGTATATTTCGGTGCTGTCCCAATTACAGACTGTGATCTGATCTGTACACACTATATCTGCATGTGCATTTGATCATGGTTACTGTTGGAGGTTTGCCTATCATGGCAGCCAGCAGGCTTCTCGTGTGGTGCCCTGGAGTATTCTTGTATGCAGCCTTTGCTACTGAGCTCACGTTGGTAGTGTGGCCTACCGGTTTGTGCATTGACACTTGTGCTGATGGTCATAGGTTTGCTTCCTCTCTGTTCTCTTTGATTTGTTTGCCTGTGCTGCAAAGCTACTTTTGATTCCTGTGACAGCCATATCTGTGCATATCTGTGTTGTTAGCACATTGTACCCTTATCACAGTTGTAAACCATCCTTCCATCCGTCTATGTGTGTCAGCCAGCTGTATGCCATCCTACCCTGCTGTGCATGCTGCTACCCCACATCCTGCACTGGTACACATTTCTGCATTGTGGGTTGACCCTATCCTGGTAACCACAGCAGACTGTTTGTGTGGTGACATGCAGTCCTTCTGTAGCCAGCTAGGAGCTTGCTAGTGGCTGTTGACCACTGGTTACTTCACTGCCTGGTTACTTCACTGCCAGAGGTCATGGGTTTGAACCCACAGTGGGGTTATTTTAATAGGGCTGTCGGAGGCATTGTCTATTTTTAGTGTACATTAATGCTGCCAGCAAGAACACCCTCAGTACTGTAACCATAGGATGCCTTATAAGGCGCCCTATAAAGTGCCTTATAAGGTGTCCTATAGGGGACATTATAGGGTACCTTGGCGTACAGTGCACTTAGGCGTTGGTCCGTGGCGCTTGTTACTGAGAGTTGCACTGATGACTTGGACTGGGCTGATGTGTGTCTGTGATGTGGTAACCTGCTGTTCTATGTTTCTCCTCTGCTATTATCTGTTTGACTGTCTCTATCCTCTATTCTGTCCTATTATATAATGGCTTTCTTTTCCTATTTCCTAGAATGATATTGCATTGTAAACCGCTCTAATGCCTCTGGCCTGAGCGGTATTTCAAATCTAAATAAACATAAACATAAACATAATGTGCCCTTTGGAGTGCCTTATAGGGTGCCTTAAGAGGCACTTTAGGTTACGGCACTTGAGGGTGTGTTTGCTGGCAGCACTAATTAAAATACAAATAATATGCCTCGAACAACACTACTTAAACATAAAGGATAATGCCTCAGCCAGCCTTATTCATTAGGCACACTGGGGGATTGAACTCATGACCCCTGTATCATCAGTCCACATATTAACCATTGTGCTACACCTCTGTTACTGTGGTTACATGTCTGCGCGCCTACATATGATTACCGTGCATTAACGTGCTTAGCAGCTTCTTGCACGATAATGTGCACAGCGCATGTTATCCCGCGATGATCCCGTTTTGCTACGCTAAGGCCGGAACGCCCACTCCTTTAATGGCAGCCTGCACACTATTGCCGGGCGCACGTTAAGACTGCTTATTAAACATACCCCTAAATCTTAACTGCCAAGTATTAGACCATCCTTCCAGCTTTTGTAGATCTTTTCTCATGTTCTCGACTCCTTGAGGGAACTCCACTCTGTTGCAAATTTTGGTGTCATCTGGAAAAAGACAGACTTTTCCATTCAGCCCTTCGGCAATATCACTTACGAATACAGAATTAACTTTTCCTTTGAGTGCAGGTTAACCAGAAATAACTTATTCTAGGACATTTCAAATTTTTGCATTTTATTTGTTGAATCATATACAAGATGATTTGAGGCTGAATTTTAGCATTTTAACTTTTTGGAATCTTTGAAAAGCATATTTAGATTGTTTTGATACAGATATGTGCATATCTTTGTTAATATTTTGTATGTTTTATAATACTATGGGGGTTATTTTAGAAGCTGTATTTCTGAGGGGGGCGGAGCCTGATGTCCAGCGGGATGGTGGCATAACGCTGAGGCTCCCGAGAGGCCTACTCAGAATCCTGAATTAACACCGTACATACCTGGAACTTCTACTCTGATCTTGCCGGGGCACATTGGTGAGATGGCGGGGACCAAACCCACGCGCCTGGAATTTGGATCTCCAGCGGCTTCTCACGGCAAACGTTCCAAAACTGAACCTCCGTCCCCGCAGAAGGGGCTGGCCTTGCGCGAGGGCCCCGAAATGCAGCAGGAAATCCTCGTAGAGATTAGAGGGGTCAAAAACCTCGTGCAGTCAAACGGTGAAGCACTCCGAGCGCTGCGGGAAGATCTTGGTGTGCTGCAAAACAAGCTAGAAGGGCTTTCTTCGTGTCATGACAAAATGGAGAGCATATTGGACTCCCATGCGGCCCGGTTGTCCAAACTCGACAAAGTTGAACGTCAGGTGCGGGCTTTGCAGAAAGAAGTGGAAGATGGCAATAATAGAGCGCGCCGCAACAACATACGACTCATGGGCATACCGGAGGGAGCGGAATCTGGAGACATGAAAGAGTTTTTATGCAAAATCCTCCCTTCCCTGCTCCAAATCTCCTTTACCAAAGATTTGGAGATCGATCGCGCTCATCGTGTACCCACAAGCATAACGCTCAACAGGAAAACCCCGCGGCCTATCATTTTTCGACTTTTGAGATATCAACACGTGGAGCAAATTCTAAGTGCCTCTCGGGCAAAGGGCCATATGGAGTTTGAGAGCCACAAGATCTCCTTCTATCCTGACTTGGCTAAACCCACGGTCGACCGCCGAAAGCGCTTTCTGGAATTCCGGCCGAGGCTTCAACAGCTACAAGCACGCTATGGCCTGATGTACCCGGCCAAGCTCCGAGTCACGCTTCATAATCAGACAAGAACATTTGAGGACCCTGATCTACTAGCGGAGTTTTTGGATTCCAAAGAAGCCGACTTGATGCGCTGACTTCCAGAATATTCCTGCAAGTATTCTCATATCCGCTGTACCTGCCATTTTGGATCTGCCGCAGCCCAGCCAAGAGTCTGGCGAGGGCAGTTTGTTTGCCTTACTTTTGATGATATCTGTGACCCGACCCCATCTACCCACAGTAGCCTCGATGAGTATCGGAGACAGTGTTAATTATGGACTCTGGTGTTTCTTTTCTTTTTTTCATGTCTTTCTATTCCTCTCTAGGGCCTCCTCCCGCAGACATATGGTCGCCATATTCTTTGGGGGTTTTGCTTCTTCTCTACGATACAATAGTACATACTTTTCAATATGGGGTGTATTAGCCAGCATGCTCGGTGATTATGTCATTGTTGCACAGATTCTGATTATGTTGTATGTTTTCAAACGCCCTTACCTAAAATGTCTATTACCGATTGATGGCACCATGTAAGCTTTTCTCATTGAACGTAAAAGGAATCAATAATCCGATCAAACGGAAGAAAATCCTAAGCTACCTACGTCAGGAAGCTGCGGATCTGATTTTTCTCCAACAAACGCATTTAAATTCGAAGGAAACTCTTAAACTCAATATTAAACCTTACATGGTGGCCGCCTATTCCCCAGCCGTTTCTAAGAAATGTGGGGTTGCCATACTGGTTAGGAAATCTTTGCATGCTACTATTATTGCGACTAGCTCAGATACAGAAGGTAGATGGTCCAGAGTTCACCTCAAGATAGGTAGCCTTGAAGTTACATGTATATGCCTTTACGCTCCTAATGTGGATGACCCTGCCTTTTTTGCTACCATTGCTCAGGTTGCACAGGCCTCTGCTAATACTTCATTGATAATTGGGGGGGATTTCAATCTAGTCCTTGATCCCCTGATTGACAAACAGCCGCCTAGGACAAGTGGTCCCCCCAAGAGTCACACCACGCTTACCTCCCTGATCAAAGATCTTGCTTTAGTTGATCTATGGAGGTTACTACACCCCAATGAGCTTGACTTCACCTTCTTCTCTTCCCCTCACAAATCTCAGTCTCGCATAGACTTCTTTCTAATATCAAAACTGTTAGTTCCTCAGGTGGACACTGCAAAGATTCACTCCCAACATATCTCAGATCATGCTGCTATTTCCTTTCAATTACACACTACTGCACCCCAAGGGAATTCGGGGGCCTGGTTCTTCGATAGAGCCCTATTAACTCAACCAGAGTTCCAGTTAGAAATTCGAGCAGCCATACAGGATTACTTCCATTTTAATCTACCCCAGGATACTGCGAATTGGGCTTGGTGGGAGGGCTTCAAAGCAGCCATTCGTGCAACGATCACTAGCTATCAAATCCGCCTGCGGAAACAACGCAAACAACAGCTACTCATACTAGACCAACAAATAAAAGCAGGCGAACGAGTTCTAACTTCACGTACTGATAATCACGAGGAATTGGAAGGATAGCTCTCGACTTACTGTCAATGAATGGTGGAACCTCGTCTGCTTATATAGTATAGCCATATGCTTAAATATGAGCAGATACCTCGGAGAGCTATTCCCCATGCCCAAACTCACTCTCGCTTGTCTAAATGGCAGATGCTTAATGATTATGTACAATCTGCTCATTGTTCCAACATGCCTGTATAATGTGCACTCATCATGTTTCAGATCACCGTTAGGTTTTGTAACACAATAATGTAAGTACACGCCCGCTTCGGGAATGATTAGTTTTCTAGAGAAGAAGCAGGGGGGAGGGGGGTGGCAGGGGTTTACTTTGGTGTATGTATTACACTCTCTGTATCTGTCTTTTAGCTGTATGTCTTCCTTTTCCTTTGTTGTTATAAAATGAAAATAAAGAATTAAAAAAAAAAAAAAAGAAGCTGTATTGCTGCTTTGGATGTCAAAAAAGGAGCACATAAATGTCCAAATCTGGAAGATGTCCCCGGAACATTTTAGAAACTGGCTTTATAGACTCTGGAATGCGAACATCCATGTTGGAACAGGGGCGTGGTGGACGAATGTCTAAGACAGGCATGTCCAACTTCGAACCGGTTGTGATCTACATTTTCCGGCCAAAAGTGTCGGTGATCTACCACCATGAAAATTAAGTTTCAAAGTAGTTTCAAATTAAATTTTAACCCAATATAGTTGAGTTGGAGGATTCCCCCCCCCCTCCATTTTTAATGAGCCTTCTGTCAATTACTTGGATGTGATCAGTTGTTAAGCAAATTAAGCAAAAACAAAACAGAGAGACGAAGATCCAGTAAGAACTGCGAGGGGAAATGGAAAGTACATTTTTTCTTAAAGTTTTATTTAGTAATAATTTTCTTTAACTGTCCTAATAACTTTCTTTAACTTTTATTGAGTAATTTGTGTTAAATTTAGGTTGAGTATTGATCCAGGCTGATCTTGCACATTAGTGAGATGTCTGAGCAAGTATTTCATCCACCAGCTTTTTGAAGTTGGGTGAATATT
The DNA here is from genome assembly GCA_033557465.1 of Ichthyophis bannanicus. NCBI lineage: Eukaryota > Metazoa > Chordata > Amphibia > Gymnophiona > Ichthyophiidae > Ichthyophis > Ichthyophis bannanicus. The sequence goes on along the minus strand of CM066035.1, from coordinate 33,320,012 downwards.
GCGTGAGGGCCAGTCTCAGGGAATCCTGGAGATGTTCATCTGTCATGTTGGAACACTGTGTACTCTTTGTCATTTTCAGATGGGAACACACAGATTCACATGAATAAGTTGAACTGAAACAGAAGTGTACAGCTTCACTGCATCTTCTCAAGTTGGGAAATTTGTCTCTAGGCACTAGCTTCCAAAACGATTCTTGCTCAGCATGGGTCTTGAGAAAAATGTCATTTTTGAGAGTTAATATTTTGTTTTCAAGAGATGGCTTGTTCAATGAGTAATTTTTACTGATAGCAGTTGCAGTTTCTTTAATGTCAACGTCTACTTTGAATGGGTATGACAAGTACTCCACAACTGTTCCAATTTTTTGGAAGTCACATAATCTATTTTCGAATTCCTGGATAACAGAACAGATTTCTGTCACATACTTCTCGTTCTGAAAAACAAAATTTGGATATTGTCTCAGATAGTCCTGTGTATTAGGAAAATGATCAAAAGTGTTGTTTGCAAGGTCAGACATCATTAGCTTAAATTTGCTCTTGAAGGATGAAACTGTACTTATCGTCTCGCCAATGCATTTGTTTTTACCTTGTAGTTCAAGGTTCATATCACTTAGTTCGCCTGTAAAGTCAGCGAGAAATGCCAGATCACATAACCACTCCTCATCTTCCAACTCTGCTTGGTCATCTCCTCTCTCCTTCAAAAAACTTCTTATTTCATTCAGCAAATCACTAAATCTTTGCAGAAATTTGTGCCTACTTAGCTACCTTATATCTGTGTGCAAAATGATTTCCGCTGCCCCTTCATCAAGAGTATGATTGAAAAGCCATCTTTGAAGTGATCTTCCACGAACTGAATTTACAATTTTGAAAGTGATGTCCATGACAGTCTTTGTATTGAGTCTCTTGCTTGCCAAAATTTGCTGGTGAATGATGAGGTGGTAAGAAAGGAAATCTGGGAAGTCGTCATGCTGTATACAGAGGGCTATGAAACCATTAACCTCACCTGTCATTGCTCTTGCTCCATCAGTAGTGATGGAAACAAGTCTATGCAATGGAAGATTGCACTTTGTCACAAAAGAATGGAAAGAACTGAATATTTCCTGACTGGTAGTTCTCCCTTTTAAAGAAATCATTCCAAGTAGTTCTTCTTTAACACTGAAGTCTTCAAAAACCATCCGGAAAAAGACTAGTAACTGGGCTATGTCTCTTATATCTGTAGATTCATCCAGTTGGAGTGAGAAAGCAACACAATTTGAAACATCCTCCAACAATTGTTCAGTTGTGTCTCCACACATCTTTTCTATTCGCCACTCAACGGTGTTTCTTGACAATTGTACATCTTGAATAGCAGCTTTGATCTCTTTCTTATTTTTAAATCCTTCAAAAAGATTGTCAGCTGCTTCAAGAAAACAATCTTTTACAAATTCCCCTTCAGTGAAAGGTTTGTATTTCTTTGCGATCAGGTTGCTGATCTTGACGGAAGCTATGGTTGCATTGACCGAATGTGACCTTGGCTTCGCTATCAACTGTTGCTGAGTAGCCAATTTTGATTTAAGTTCTTTGAGCTTCAGTTTACGAATTTCACTTTTGGGTGGAAAATCAGCATCAAACTTATTGCTATGCAGAGCCTTATAATGATGTTCCAGATTACCCTTTTTGGGCAAGGATACTGGGGTGTTACAAATTAGACAACAACACTTGTCTTTCACCATGATGAAGAAGTAGTCCATTTCCCATTCATCATGAAAGTGGTAGGTTTTTCTCTTCTTTGGAATACTCATCTTCATTATACTGGGGTGACTGGATGTAAGAAGGCCAAATCTGCTAAGTTAGTATAAACACTGGCTGAATCTGGTCCAAAACTGTCACTGTCCCAAAGTATTAAAGATCAACAGGAGCTGAAGACCTCTGGATGATGTGCAATACAAGGACTGGAGATGCCAAAACCACACATGCAGTTCTAAAAGTAAAAATAAGACTTCATCATACTGGCACCAATAATCAAATACCACCAAACAATCATAAAAAAAACTCAAACACCTGTCTAGCAAAGCAGATAAAATCAATTACCGCCAAACAAGTTCAAATTACTACTACTACTATTAAGCACTTATATAGTGCCACGCATGCAGCCTGTACAGTCAGAAATACACAAGACAGTCCTTGCTCATCAGAGTCTTGCTTGTCTGATCTTACAATCTAATCGCAGTAATACAGGGCATTAGAGAAATCGGTGCTAGGTACAGTATGGTCATTACAACTCGGTCATAGCAATTGACGGGGGTTAGGTTAAGATGAAGAAAGAAGTCAGGATCTGAACGTGACAGTGAAGAGGTGGGTTTTCAACCTGGACTTGAAGAGGGCCAGGGAGTGTGCCTGGCATATGGGCACAGGCAGGCCGTTCCAGGCATAAGGTGCAGCAAGGTGAAAGGAGCGAAGTCGGGAGTTAGCGGTGCGAGTGAAAGGCCTAGACAGAAATAATTTGCCAGTGGAGCGAAGCTCACAAGAGGGGGCATAGGGGGAGATAAGAGATGAGAAGTATTGAGGGACCATAGAGTGAATGCATTTATAGGTCAGTAGGAGAAGTTTGAATTGGATGCGGAACTGGATAGGGAGCCAGTGAAGCGACTTGAGAAGAGGAGTAACGTGGGCATGGCGAGGCTGGTTGAAGATTAGTTGAGCCGCCTAGTTCTGTATAGATTGAAGGGGAAGGAGATGGCTCACGGGGAGACCAGCAAGGAGTAGGTTGCAGTAGTCGAGGCGAGAGGAGATCAAGGAGTGGATAAGCATTTTGGTGGTGTGTTCAGAAAGGAAGGGGCGGATTTTGCTGATGTTGTAGAGAAAGACGTGGCAGGTCTTGGCTACCAAGCACCAAATTGTTGAATCAAATGCACTTTTTTTTCACCTCATTTAATTTTCCACATCTCAAATCCAGCAGTGGCATATGGGGGTTGTAGCAGGTTATTGATGGTGATGGATGCTGAGCATGCAGGTGAAGGTAGCTTTGGGAGTGTTAGAGCCTACATCTTCTGTTTTTGTGCTTCATTTGTGGACTTAGCTATTTAAAATGCTGTTATTCTTCTAATGAACTTTTGATGCAGACTAAACAAGGGCACTATTTTTTTAAACGAAGCAAATTCCAGAATTTTAGCCTCCTAGATAAGTTAGAATTACGTAGTGCTGCAGCTCTGATCAGATTTGTTGCGTATCATATGACTTGCTGTACATCATGCTTTTTTTCAATTTTTAGTTTAATGGGCCTATCTTCTGTACATTCAGAGAATCTTGGTAAAATATGGAAATTGAACTTTGTTACCACAGTGCTGAAATCTGCATGAGATGACTAATTTCAGTTAGTTCACCATAAGCCAGTGTCCCTGATAACTAATAAGTTCTTGTTAATAGATTGAGGGGTGATAGGAAGAAAAATTGATAAAATGCTCTTGTACTGATCCTTTAATGCTGAGCATACTGAATGTGAATCCCATTTGAATTTATCTGAGAGACCTGGTCTCAAGGTCACTTATGCTGTAGTAGCAAGGTCATTGTGCTGTACAAAAATACACATCTTGTTAACAGCTGCTTCAACTCAAAACATACCTTTTCTGCCAATACTTCCCAGACAGCAACTGAACTAGATATCCCCTCCAAGAAATGACCCAATCTAGAAATGCCCTCACACTGCATTGTAGATAGATTATGTATATAGTTAACCCAGTTATCCAAGTTTGTACTCCTGTTCAATGTAAAACCTGACAGTTTTTCGTTATGGTCGTTGTTGTTATGATGTAAACCGCGCTGATTCTAAATAGCGCGGTATATAAGAAACTGTAATAAATAAATAAATAAATAAATATGTGCAGAGAAGAAAAGGGAGGTGTCAAAGATAACCCCCAGATTGCGGACCGAGGGAACAGGAAGGATAGTGGATCCATCCACAGACTGAGAAAGGGGGTAGGTGGGGGGGGGAGGAGTTGGTGGGAAAGACAAGGAGTTCAGTCTTGGCCATGTTCAATTTCAATCGGCGATGAGACATCCAGGCAGTGATGTCAGAGAGGCAGGCAGAGATCTTGGTCTGGATTGCTGGAGAGATATCAAGTGTAGAGAGGTAGATTTGGGAGTCATCGGCATAGAGGTGGTACTGAAAGCCATGGGAGGAGATAAGCATGCCAAGGGCTTGGGTATAGAGAGAGAAAAGGAGGGGGCCCAAGACGTATCCCTGGGGTACACCAATATGGAGCGGGGTAGGAGAGGAAGAGAAGCCACCAGAGCATACACTGAAGGAGCGATGGGAGAGATAGGAAGAGAACCAGGAGAGTACGGAGCCCTTGAAACCAAGGGAGGAGAGGGTGTTGAGGAGAAGATTGTGGTCAACAGTGTCAAAGGCGGTGGAGAGGTCAAGAAGGATGAGGATAGAGTAGAGGCCTTTAGATTTAGCCAGGAACAAGTCATTGGAGACTTTTGTAAGCACCGTTTCGGTGGAGTATAGGGGACGGAAGTCGGATTGTAGTGGGTCCAGAAGGGACTGGGAGGTGAGGAAGTCAAGGCAGCAGTGGTGGATTGCTCATTCTAGTAGTTTACATATGAAGTGAAGGAGGGAAATGGGTCGATAGTTAGAAGGACAGGTAGGGTCAAGTGAGGGTTTCTTGAGGAGGGGTGTGACAACAGCATGTTTGAAGTCTGCGGGAACAGTTGCAGTGGAAAGTGAAAGGTTGAGAATATGAGAGATGGAGGGGACAACGGTGGGGGAGATGGGGTGTAGGAGATGGGTGGGAATAGGGTCAGAGGAACAGGTGGTGGGTTTGGAGGAGGAAAGAAGGAGTGTGGCTTCCTCTTTGGAGATTGTAGGGAAGGAGGAGAGGGTAGCAAAGGAAGTATTGGTGGGAGGGGAGAATTGGGGAGGGGGGGAGGTAGATGAGGGGGTGGAGAATTGGAGGGTGATCTTGTGGATTTTGTCATGGAAGTAGTCAGCTAGGGTTTGGGCAGAAAGGGAGGGCGGGACCGGGGGTGGAGGCGCCTTGAGGAGAGAAATGAAGGTGTTAAAGAGGCGGCGAGGATCAGAGTCAAGGGAGTTGGTGAGATGGATGTAGTATTCTTGTTTGGCAAGTGCTATGGCTGACTGGAAGGAGCCAAGCATGAATTTGAAGTGTAGCAGGTCTTCCGGGGAGCGGGATTTGGACCAAGCACGTTCAGCAGAACGGGCACAGATGCGTAGATAGCGGATTATGGATGAAAGCCAGGGCTGGGGAGCAGATCGTCTGACAGGACATGGGGTGAGTGGGGCAAGAGTGTCAAGAGCTGAGGATAGTGCAGCATTATAAGAGGATACTGCCTCGTCGACAGACTTGAATGACATAATCGAGGAAAGAGGTGGAGAAATGGTGGAGGAGAGGGTTAGGGGATCAATATTATGGAGGTTTCTAAATAGGTTGAAGGAGACGGGACAAGGTTGAGACAGCGGAAGCTGAAGATTAAAGGTTAAAAGGTGATGGTCAGATGAAGGGAGGATTGAGTTGTGGAAGTTTGAGGGAGAGGAATTAGAGAAGAGTATTAGGTCAAGGCAGTGGCCGTGCAGGTGGGTGGGGGCAGTGGAGCAAAGTTGGAGGTCAAACGAGGAGGTGAGGGCAAGGAACTTTAGAGCATGGGGGTCAGAGGGATTATCGACGTGAATGTTAAAATTGCCAAGAATAAGAGTGTGGGAAAAGGGATCTAGGAAGACGGAGAGCCAGGAGTCGAAGTCGGTGAGGAAGGTTGATTTGGATTTGTCGGGTGGGCGATATATAACAGCAACACGGAGGGGAAGTGGTGTGGAGAGGCGAATGGAGTGTACTTTGACAGATAGGGAGGAGTGTGACTGGGGGAGCAGAAGGGGTTGGAATTGGCAGGAGGGGGAAAGTAGCAGCCCTACACCACCACCTCAACCAGTAGATCGAGGTGTATGGGAGAATTGGTAGCCCCCGTGACAGAGAGCAGCAATGGATGCGGTATCGTCTGGGAGGAGCCAGGTCTCAGTTAAGGCAAGAAGGTGTAGCGCATTAGAGATAAAGAGATCGTGAATAAATGTAAGTTTGTTGGAGACTGAGCATGCGTTCCATAGGGCACATGAGAATGGGAAAGCGGAGGGGGAAAGGAGAAGGATATGGATAAGGTTGGACAAGTTACGTGTGGGTTTATTTTCAGAGTAAGACAGCGGTCTAGGGGGGCCGTTACATGGGGAACTATTTCCAGGGTAGTACAGAGGATTAGAGGGGCCAGGGTACGGGTGGGTGTCTCTGGGTGCATGTGCCTTCCAAGGGAGAGTAGAGGGGGAAAGGAGAGGGATATAGATGAGGTTGGACAAGTTACGTGAGGATTTCTTTTCAGAGTAGGACTGCGGTCTAGGGGAAGCGTTACGTGGGGATCTATTTCCAAAGTAGCACAGAGGTTTAAAGGGACCAGGGTACAGGTGGGTGTCTCTGGATGCTTGTGCCCTCTGAGAGGGGCGTGAGGGAGGGGAAGTGGGGGGTGATGAAGGGTGATATTGATGATATCAGATAGGTTACGTGAGAATTTCTTTTTGGAGTGAGACGAATCTCTAAATGGGATATGGTTGGGGTTGATAACTCTGGGCGAGTGATTGGAGCATGAGGGGGGGAGGGAGGAAAGGGAGAGGAGCAGGATATGGATGAGATTAGTTAAGGTACGTGAGGCACTCTTCTTAGGGTAAGAAAGAAATCAAGGGGGGCCAGGGTTGGGGTTGATATTACCTGATGAGAGAAGGAGAAGGAGTAGTAGAGAGCTGGGTAAAGAGGAGGCAGTACAGCGGAAGCGAGGGTGGGGTTGTCTTAAAGAGAGGGACGTTGGTTGAATGAGGGGGAGGGTGTGATGAAGTTCAAGAGCAGATGCTAGGTTTGAAGACAGAATGTAGGGAGAAGTGAGGAAGGTAGAGGGAGAGTACGGGGGGGGGAGGAGTGAGGGTTCTTGTAGGAGGGGAGGCAATTGTGGAGTATGAGGAAGAGAAGGACAATGTGATGAGGGGCCATGGAGGAGTAGTGGGGGCTATGCAGCGTATGTTATCTTACAAGCAATGAGGCAGCAATGGATTGTCCAGGCAAAGCAGCAATGTTACCTTACAAGCATCAAGGCAGCAATGGATTGTCCAGGCAAAGTAGCAATGTTACCTTACAAGCAATGAGGTAGAAATGTTAACCCGTTGTGCTTACCGGTGGTGATTCAGTCTGGGCAGCTTATCGTAAGGTGGAAGGTGGACGGGTTATTGTTGGGGAGGCGATTATGGCACGCCTAAGGGCCGCACCAAAGGGCCCTTTGGCATGGCCCTTAGGCGCGGGCCCGGCAGGCAGGCCCCTCCCACATCCCGGATTGGGCTGGAGCTCCCTGGCCTGATGCTGTTCTGTCGGGGGCCAGGCGCAGCTGTGGTAGTGGCGCAGGATTTAATAAATTTGTGATTTAATAAATTCTGCACACAGTGTAGAATCAACGCAAAGGCAAGGCGAAAAAAAATTGCAGTGTAGAATCAACGCAAAGGCATGGCAAAATAAAATTGCAGAGGCAAGCAAAAGTCACAGTGCTTTGAACCAATTCGAAGGCAAGGCATAGGCAAGTTAGAACAAAATTTGAAAAGCCCGCCAAACTCACCAAATTCTTGACACTTTGTTGTGTCTGCCCGAAAAAGTTTAATGAAAGCGAACTATAAAGCGACCAACAACCAGCACATGACACAACTAATACGGAAAGTGCATTCAGGTAAAGCCCTGGTGAATGGATATTACCCGGTATATAACACACTTCTAAGGGGTGTTGGGGCGGGGGCAGGAATGGGTGATTCTGAGAGGCAGGAGACCAGGTATGACACCTGGCCTGTGGCGTCTCATCGCGGGTTGCGGGTGGAGGCCCCCTGGGGTACCCACAAACTATTGGCACGAAAACAACAAACACCCCCAATAAACCCGCAGGCAAGATTCCCGCAGGCAGGGGAAGACAGGCAAAGTATCAGCAGCAGGGGCAAACCCTCGGTAGATGACCTGCCGACACAAGCTCTCTCCTAGCGATGGGGCGAGCTGCTGGAGAGATGGAGCCAAGTGGGACTGGCGATCTACCTCTGACCCCTCCATGATCTACAGGTCGATCGCGATCTGCCTGTTGGACATACCTGGTTTAGGGCATTCCCAAGCACCTGGATATCTGCGACGAAATCTTAGAAATGTCCCAGCCCTTGTCTCAGGGGTATGTCTACTAAGGACATTAACTGCTACTGTTGGGCTAACATAAGATTAAAGCCTCGCGGTAGCAGCCAACCCAAGAAAAAAAAACAGATATCTCAGGCAATTTTCCCTGATATCTAGTATTTGCACAGTGAATGTCTCCTTGGGCAGGATCGGAGTGGGCAGTGGGGGTGCCATGGTTGGCATCCACCACACAAAAAAGATTTTGTGCAGTGGCTGCCAAAATTGGACATCCAATCTCCCATGGGGAGACAATAAGGGCCTGATTCTGAATGGGGAACATCCTACCTGCCCGGATCTGATAGGCTGGTCTAGACACCAAATCTGAGCCCATGGTAGCTAGAGGTTCCCGCGTGATCAGAATTGGGTCTAGATGGCTGGCCCATGCCTGGATGGGCAGGCTGTCCCCCGATTCTGTTCTACCGGACATCCAATCTTCTCCCTGCACAGGCCGGCCCCGGCTCCTACATAGAGCTGTGATACCATGACAATCCTGTTGCCATGGTACCACGGCTCCACTAAGGAGCCAAGATCCCCGGCTGGCCGCAACATAGTTCTTTCTCCACAGCCTGACAGTTGATGCAGACTTCCAAAAGACAAAGATTCCACAATGCTTGTATTGGGTCAAGCATTGATATCCTGGATCCCTTCTTAATAATGGTTTATGAACCTTTCCTCCAGGAACTTGTCCAAACCTTTTTTAAACCCAGCTACACTAAAAAGCTCTGACTTATTATGAAATTTAAACTACAAGCTCTCTGCTGGGTTCTAAATTTAACCAGAAAGCTCTCTTCTGTGTTTTAAATTTAAACTAAAAGTATTTGCTAATCTGCTCAAAGGTATTGACAACATAAGAAGAGGTTTCCTATTAATCTTCGTCGATATATCATCTACCTTTGACACAGTTTCTCACGACATCCTCCTGGAACGACTGTCATCAATTGGGATCCAAGACATCACTCTTAAGTGGTTCCAGTCATACTGCTGTAGCAAAGTGCAATCAATGAATAAGTCCAGGAGTCGATTGACAGGGTCCAAGTCAGTTTATTGTGCACAAGGCCCAGTCAGTCAAAGCAGCAAAAGGTACTGAGCGGAGGTTTATACAGAGACATAACTTTTTATACCGCTTTTTCAGTTTGATACATGAAAACGTTCTATTGGTTCAAGCTCGATACATACAAACCTCTCATTGGTTATACATTCCCTTCATTTGTCCAATTAGAAATCCCTCCGAAACCTAGCAACCAGCTCCCTCCCTTAGAATTGCTTGAACAATGGTATAGTCTTAGCTTGGCAACTTTTCTACTGAAAGGTTAACTTCGGCTCCAGGAATGCATATACTGTTACTTTCACTGTTACTTTCTTGTTCTTTCACATACAGGAGAATAATAGAAGACTTATGCATTCATGAAAACTTCTTATTAAGCATTTTAAAACATCTTTCTCATTTTTCACAGATTTATGGTTCTTTTCTAACTGTAATGGAAATTAGGATCCAGGCCTAACTTACTGGCCTTTCATGGTAGCAGGCTATGCTAGGCCATAGCCTACCTCATTATCTTGGAGGCAGACAACAGATATTCAAATCTGGTCCGCTCACCTCAACCACTTTCCACACCGTCCAAAGAGTTCATCAAGGATCTTCGCTCTCTGTCCTCCTATTTATTTATTTTATTTATTTATTTATTTATTTAACAGTTTTTATATACCGCACTATTCATCATCAGTGTGGTTTACATTAAACAACATACTACCTAGACAGAATAAAACTGACATAGGTTTACAGATAACAGGGAATATAAACTGGTTATGAACGGGGAAAACTATATACATTTAAACAGGTAACATTGTGGCTTGATATTTACAGCAAAGCAGCACTTTCCACAGTTCTATTTAACATATATGTATAGCCAATCTGCAACATTTTCAGGAAACATAACATACAATGTGCCATATATGCAGATGATATCATGGCCTACACCCCAATCCAGTTAGACTTTCTAGACCTCACTACACTGTCAACGTGTTTCCACAAAATGACAACCTGGCTTACCAAAAACAACCTCAACCTCAACATCAAGAAAACTGAAGCAATAATCATTACAAAGAATGCTGATTTCAACCCCCCTCCCTCCCCCCCTCTTCAATAAAAATCTCCAATTCATAAATCACAATAAAGGACGGAGTCTGGTACCTAGGTTTCATTATAGACAAGGATGTCAACCTACAAGCTCATATCAACAAAATTTCCAAGTCTTCCTTCCATAAGCTTGCAATAATCAGGAGACTAAAACCTCTCATCAGTCAAGAACCTTTCCACACAGTATGTCAGTCCATCATAATGCCATCTCTGGACTACTATAATGCTCTCCTACAAGGACTGCCGAAACAAACTACCCAACCCCTGCAACTGGTCCAAAACACTGCTGCTCGAACCATCATGGGATCATCTCGGAGAGAACACATAATGCCCCTCCTGCACCAACTGCATTGGTTGCCAATTACATTACGTGCCAAATACAAATCTGCCCTGACCATCTTCAAGATCAAAAACATCCTGACAGCCGGAAGTCTCCAAGACCTCATCTGTACCAAACCTAACAGACCTGTGAGAAACAGCAACATCCATATCATACCAACATCCAACCTGTTCACAAAAACCAAACAAACGACTTCTAAGAGAGCTCTCTCGCTTGCCACTCCCTCTATCTGAAACAATCTCCAGGAGAAAATGAGAACCATCACAAACATAAAGGAATTTCGAAAACAGCTCAAGACCCTTCTTTTCATTGAGCACTTCAACGAAACCTGATGCCCCCCTCCCTCATGAACACTTACACACAAATTTGTACATAGGTTTAACGTTAAAACTCCCATTTCTCCCATCCCATTTGTGATTACTAATGAAGTTAATCTGTAATTGGTTAAGCATTGTTTTTCCCATTGTAAGTTCTCTATAAACTGACGTTTTATTATAAACCGCCATGATTCAAAATAAGGTGGTATAGAAAAATTATTAAATAAATAAATAAATCACTGCTTCTGTTCTTCTGTCCACAGGGGATGGGATCCCCACAAGCAGCCTACTGCCTGCCACTGTAATGTTTGGTGAGCCAGGGCCCATGAGACCCATTCCTTTTCAACGCCTATGAAATTAATTTCCACTTGCATAATTGCCCACATTTCCATGTGGAAGCTGCAAAATCACCATTTCCATGGGCAAGTGCTGGCACTCATGCTTAGAATCCGCTGAGTTGAAACCAGTCTTTTTGTTCACATGTAAATCTGTTAAAACAGCTGCTCCTGTTGGATGTGCTGAATAACAGTGGAGGTCAAAGGCAGCCACCAATCTTCCTCACAGCGCTTTCATAGTGCAAAATGAAATTACAGTCTAAAAACAACTGATGCCCAGTACTCGACTTGGATACATTTTGGCCAAGGCCTGCTCAGGGGCTATGCTACACGTTCATTTAATGCAAGTCAATCAAAATGCACACAAATGTAAGCTATATAAAGTAAAACATCTTAATAGAGATTACTAAAAAGTATACAGCCTCGTCATCATCTAGTAAAACAGAACAGGAAAAAGTACCAAGCAACATAAGAGTCCATTTTGGCAAATAGTCTAGGAAATCTAAGGTAAGCAACCACCTCTATATTAAAAATTAAAAATTGACAGATAAATGGAAAATTTAACAAAGACCCTAATATCTGGAATCATGTAATGTTTTTGTTGCTGTTAAGTGCCGTTGAGTCGGTGTCGACTCATGGCGACCCTCTGGATAGCTGTCCTAAACTGTGTGCGGTCTTCAGTCAGGCGGCTCATAGTTGATAGAGTTCCATCCATAGCTGCTGTTATTGTATCAATTCATCTCATTGTTGTCCTTCCTCTTTTGCATTGATATTCAACCTTGCCAAGCATTATGTCTTTCTCTAATGATCTCTTTCCTCACATGATGTGTACAAAGTATGAAAGTTGAAGTCTTGTCATCTTAGCTTCTAAAGAAAGTTTAGGTTTGATCTCCTCTAGTACCGACTGGTTTGTTCTTCAGGCAGTCCATGGTATGCATAATATTTTTCACCAGCACCATAATTCAAAGGCATTGATTTTCTTCCTATCTATCTTTTTTACTGTCCATCTTTCACATCCATATGACGTTATAGAAAGTACCATGGCCTGGACAATTTGAATCTTTGTATGGAGAGAGACATCTCTGCTCTTGATAATCTTATCTAGGTCCTCTGTAGCCATTCTGCCAAAGAGCAATGTGTTGTTGGCTTTCTTGCCTTTATGTTATTTCTTTATTGGTTATTGATCCTAGCATGCTAAAGTTGTCTAATATTAATTTCTTGTCTATACCAATACTGAAGAAAGGTGATCAGACTGACTGTGGAAATTGTAGCACAATCAATCTGATCCCAAACAGGGGTGGCCCAAGGGGGTGCAGGGCCATGTGCGGAAACTCAGTGCTGGGCTTCATTTGCATAAGGGGCCATATTTGCATAATGTTAACGTGCGCTAACGTTTGGTAAACATGCTTCTTAAAGAGTTTCTGGATAAAGAAAGCTTACCAGATTTCTACATTACTATACTCCAAAACCAACCACGAAGCACATTAGGAACTAATGCAGACACTGCCCATTTAGCACCCATAGCAAACCGCCGTATCATAATAGCACTATCAGGACTAACAAAGCACCAAACCCTACCTATAAAAAGGCAATACTGCAAATATTAAACCATACATCTCGGAGAATACCAATACATCTCCTACTGGGGAAAGAGAACAAGTGGCACTGTCAAATAGAAACTACATGAACAGAATACATCAGCTTGGTTACACATGCAGAACATAGACCATCACCAAACAAAGAACAAGGGATCACAATTTAGAAATAAAAAGACAATAATTAAACTAGGAACCCCAAAAGCCAAAATTGGAATGCACAGCAACCCTGAAGAAATAAAACTTTAAATGAATTTCCTCTTGTACTAAACAAGACACAAAGATGTTAACGATGCACATTTCCCTGAGCTGACATATTCCAGCTATTAAATTCAAAATAAAGAAGTATTTTTTTACCTTTTGTTGTCTGGGCATTTTAATTTTCAGTTGAAATTGCTCCAGTCACTTTCTTCTAATTTTCTTCATGTCTTCTGCTAACTCTCCATTGTCTGCTGTCCATTTGTCCTTTCTTCTCTCTTCTAGGTTTTTTTTTCCATTCTCTCTCTACATCTGCTTTAACATACTGATCTTTCCCCTTTGGTCTTTCCTCCATTTCTTTCTTTATTCCTTTTTCATCCACTTAAATTTCACCCTTCCGTCTTCGATCTTCACTTACTCTACCCGGCCAATCACAGATTTTCTTGCCTCCCACACAAAATATCTTTCCCCCTCTCCATCCTAACTCTTCCACCCTTCAAGTCTTCTCCCAGCATCAACTCCCTCCTAGTTCCAGCCCCACTCAGCATCAGGTCCCTTCTAGTCCCATTCTGCAGTCCCTCTGCATAAGCCCATTTCCAATCCTAGCCCCCCATCAGACCATTTCCAGTCCAAGCTCCCTCATCAGCCATTTCCAGTCCTATCCTAGACCACCTAAAATCAGCTCATTTCCAGTCCAAGACCCACCCCATCAGCCCATTCCAATCCTAGCCCCCCATCAACCCACTTCCAGTCCTAGAACCCCCATCAGCCCATTTTCAGTCCTATCATAGCCCCCTCAACAGTCCATTTTAAATCCTAGCCTCCCATCAGCCTTACCCAAATCCTAGCCTCCCCATCAGCCATTTCCAGTCTTATCCTAGCCCCATCAACCCATTTCCAGTCCAAGCCAGAATGACCAAATGGATGATGAAATGCTCAAAGAAATCAAGGAAGTTAACAAAAATTACAGAGCAGTAATAATAATAGGTGATTTCAACTACCCCGGTATCGACTGGATCAGTGTCACGTCAGGACATGCTAGGGAGATAAAGTTCCTAGATGAAATAAATGACTGCTTCTTGGAGCAGCTGATTCATGAAACGACCAGAGGGGAAGCCATATTAGACCTAGTCCTTACTGGAACAGCAGATCTAGTGCAAGAGATAAGGTTCTTGGGGCCACTTGGCAATAGTGATCATAGCATGATCGCCTTTGATTTAATTAGTGGAGGAGGGATAGTAAGGAAATCCACAGTACTACCTTTTAACTTTCGAAAGGGAGACTATGATAAAATGAGGAAAACAGTTAAGAAGAAACTAAAATGAGCAGTTGCAAAGGTTAAAGACGTACATCAGGCTTGGCTGTTGTTGAAAAATACTATCTTGGAAGCCCAGACCAGTTGTATTCCATGCTTTAAGAAAAATGGAAGGAAGTCCAAAAAACTGCCAGCATGGTTTAAAGGTGAGGTCAGAGAGGCTGTTGTTGCCAAAAAAGCATCTTTCAGGAAATGGAAAAAAGAGCCAAATGATGAAACCTGGAAACAGCACAAGCACTGGCAAGTCAAATGCAAGGCATTGATAAGGCAGGCAAAGGGAGAATTTGAGAAGAAGCTTGCTGCGGGAGCAAAAACGCGAAGTAAAGACCTTTTCAAGTACATTCGTAGCAAAAAACCTGTGAGAGAGTCAGATGGTCCATTAGATGATAAAGGGGTTAAAGGAGCACTAAGAGGCAACAAGGTGATAGCGGAGAGACCTAATGAATTCTTTGCTTCAGTCTTTACTGAGGAAGATGTAGGGATGTTACCCATGACTGAAGTGGTATTTAAAGGTGCGGAAGAATTGAAGGAAATATCGATACATCGGGAAGATGTATTACAACTATTAGATAAACTGAAGAGTAGCAAATCACCTGGGCCGGGTGGTATACATCCAAGGGTGTTGAAAGAACTGAAATATGAGATTGCAGACCTGCTATTAGTAATCTGTGAACTATCATTAAAATCATCTCTAATACCTGAAGATTGGAGGATCGCCAATGTAACACCAATTTTTAAAAAGGGTTCCAGGGGTGATCCGGGAAACTACAGACCGGTGAGCCTGACGTCAATACCGGGAAAAATGGTAGAAACCATCATAAAGAATAAAATTACTCAGCATGTAGATAGTCATGACCTATTGGGAGACAGCCAACATGGCTTTAGACAAGGAAGACCTTGTCTTACTAATCTGTTATGTTTTTTTGAAGGAGTGAATAATCAGGTGGACAAAGGTGAGTCGGTTGATATTGTGTATCTGGACTTTCAGAGACTTTTGGCAAAACTAAAGAGTCATGGGATAGGAGGCAGTGTACTATTGTGGATCAGGAACTGGTTAAAAGATAGAAAGCAGAGGGTAGGGCTAAATGGCCAATTTTCCCAATGGAGAAAGGTGAATAGTGGTGTACCCCAGGGATCTGTGCTGGGTCCGCTGCTTTTTGACATATTCATAAATGACCTGGAAAGTGGAATAACGAGTGAGGTTATCAAATTTGCAGATGACACAAAACTATTTAAAGTTGTTAAAACCCAAGAGGATTGTGGAAAATTGCAAGAGGATCTTGATAAATTGGAAGACTGGGCATCAAAATGGCAGATGAAATTTAATGTGGACAAGTGCAAGGTTATGCACCTAGGGAAGAACAACCCAAACTATGGTTACACGATGCAAGGTTCCACATTAGGAACCACCACCCAGGAAAAACATTTAGGCGTCATTGTCGATACCATGTTAAAACCCTCGGCCCAGTGTGCAGCGGCGGCCAAGAGAGCAAATAGAATGCTAGGTATGATAAGGAAAGGAATGGAAAATAAAACAAAAGATATTATAATGCCTCTGTATCGTTCCATGGTGAGACTGCACCTTGAATATTGTGTGCAATTCTGGTCGCCGTATCTTAAAAAGGATATAGCGATTTTAGAAAAGGTTCAGAGAAGAGCCACCAAAATGGTAAAGGGGATGGAAGGATACTCCTATGAAGAAAGGCTAAAAAGATTAGGGCTCTTTAACCTGGAAAAGAGACGGCTGAGGGGAGATATGATAGAAGTCTATAAATTAATGAACGGAGTGGAACGGGTAAACGTAGATCGATTGTTTACCTTATCAGAATATATAAAGACTAGGGAACATGCAATGAAGCTACAGGGTAAACTATTTAAGACTAATAAAAGAAAATATTTTTTCACTCAACGTGTAATCAAACAATGGAATTTGTTACCGGAGGATGTAGTAAAGGCTGTTAGTGTAGCTGGGTTTAAAAAAGGTTTGGACAAGTTCCTGGAGGAAAGGTCCATAAACCATTATTAAGAAGGGACCCAGGATATCAATGCTTGAACCAATATAAGCATTGTGGAACCTGTGTCCCTTGGGGAAACTGCTAGGTACATATGACCTAGATTGGCCACTGTTGGAAACAGAATACTGGGCTTGATGGACCTTGGTCTGACCGAGTATGGCATATCTTATGTTCTTATGTTATGTTAAGCCCCCCATCAGCCAATTTGCTGTCCAAGCCCCTCCCATCAGCCCATTTCCAATCCTAGCCCCCAATCAGCCATTTCCAGCCCTATCCTAGCCCCTCCATCAGCCCATTTACAGTCCTATCCTAGCCCCCATCAGCCCATTTCAAGCCCTAGCCTCCCCATCAGCCCTTTCCAGTCCAAGCCACACCTGATTAGCCCATTTCCAAACCTAGCCCCCCCCATCAGCGCATTTCCAGTCCTAGCCCCCCATCAGCCCTTTTCTGTCCTATCCTAGCCTCCACATCAGCCTATTTCAAGTCCTAGCCCCCTATCAGCTCTTTCCAGTCCTAGCCTCCCCATCAGCCCTTTCCAGTCCTATCATGGCCCCACATCAGCCCATTTCCAATCCTAGCCGCCCCATCAGCCATTTCCAGTCCTATCCTAGCCCCCATCAGCCCATTTCAAATCCTAGCCTCCCCATCAGCCATTTTCAGTCATATCCTAGCCCCCATCAACCCATTTCCAGTCCAAACCCCCCATCAGCCCATTTCCAGTGCAAGCCCTCCCATTGGCCCATTTCTAATCCTAGTCCCCCAATCAGCCATTTCCAGTCCTATCTTAGCCCCCATCAGCCCATTTTAAATCCTAGCCTTCCCATCAGCCATTTCCAGTCATATCCAGCTCCCATCAACCCATTTCCAGTTCAGACCCCCCATCAGCCCATTTTCAGTTCAAGCCCCTCTATCAGTCCATTTCCAATCCTAGGGGGATGTTTACTAAACATTCTTATCGTGCGGGGCCGCGGTAGTGTGCCTGTGCCATATAAGGAGTGGGCGGATCAGGCTGAAAAAGAAACAACCCGACCGTACGTGTGCGCGTCGCGCTAATTTGCGGGTCCCACATTAGCGCGTGGGAAGGCTAAGCGGGGCGCTGCTGAGCACATATCAGAACAGAGCTGTAGCACAACGGTGAACACACTAATCAATGGTGCAGGGGCCACAGGTTCAATCCCCCATTGTGTGCAACAAAAAGGCCAGCTGAGACAACACCTTGAATGTGTAAAAGTGGTTCAGGAGGCAAAGTACTTTTGTGCGGCACACTGTTCGTTTTGTACGGCATAAGGCAGCGCACTGTTCGTTTTGTACGGCATAAGGCGGCGCACTGTACTATCTGGGCGGCACAAGGCGGCGCACTGTTCTTTTTGGGTGGCACAAGGCGGCGCACTGTTCATTTTGGGCGGCACAAGGCGGCGCACTAATTGTGGGCAGCAGGAGGTGGCGCGCTGATGGGCATAAGGCGGCGCGCTGATGCCAAAGCAAAGGAACACAGCCACAGCACAATGGTTAAGACACTGACCAATGGTGCAGGGACCAGGGGTTCGATCCCTCACAATGCCCAGTGAAAAATGCTAGCTGAGGCAGTATGTTATATGTTGTGGAGTGCTGTAGGAGGCTTTTTAATTTTAGTTTGTGATAACTACTAGCAAACGCACTCTCACAGCATATTAATATAAGGCGGCCCATAAGGCACATGTTACAGTGCACCGTCCGCCAAGGCACCCTAGAATGTCCCCTATAGGGCAGCATGTATGTTGCGACACAGGATAATGTATAGTGCACCCTATATGGCTGGCAACCGTAACGTGCCCTATAGGGCGCCCCATAAAGCACCCTCAGAGGCACCTTATGGGTACAGTACGCTGAGGGTGGTATTGCTGGCAGCAACATATGTACAGTAAATTAAAATAAATCTGTGGACACCCCTATCACATAACCCCACTGTGGGTTTGAACCCATGATATCTGGCTGCACAGGCAGTGACGTAACCATTGGGCTACAGCTCTATAGCTGTAAGCAGCCCCTGGCTGGCTGCAGATAGCCTGTACGTCACCTCACTGACAGTCTGCTGTTGTGAACCACCCGTACCCATGATGCACTGCACATGCAAATCAGCTGTCCACGATTGAACACAGGATGGGAAATGCACCCCTAAAGCTCCCCAGCCTGGTAGGGGGAAGTGTCCGTGTGCACCCACACAGCACCTCGGCCTGGTAGGGTGTCCTGAGTGGGTGGACAAATGGCAAAGAGTAGCTAAACACCATCACATTGTGCGGTTACTGTGCTCACCCTGAATGTGAGATGTTGCGCCCAGGACCAGGTCCACAACACCAGGCATGGCTGCATGCGGCCATGACAGAGCTCCAAAGCAGCAATAACCTGTGGAATAGGTAGGTGCTGCATAAACATTTTGGAGATCACTGTCTGGCTCAGTTAGTGGGGCCCCCCCCCCCCCCCCCCTGGTGGACAAAACTAGGGCTTCCCCCCAACAGATCCCCACCCCAATGGCAGTAGAGTGGACCATTAACCCCAGTCCTGCTAGGGAACAGACACCCCTACAGGGCAGTCCAAGCAGCTCCACACACATCCATAACACAATATCAGACAGACATTAGGCCTGGACATTCAAAGATGCACCCCACCACTATCTAATATTCACCTGCAGCAAGCCATCAGCCACTGCACCCTGCAAGGCACTCCATCACAACACATATCAGCTGTGAACAGTCTGCTGGCTGGTCCTGATGGACATGCATGCACCCACAACTGGGGTGGCAGCACACACAGACAGATAAGTCCATGAAGAGGCTCCCACAGGACACCCATACACATCACATGGGAGAATCACAATATAGCACTATGGGGGTGCCTAGCCATGCTGCCATCACTGCACACTCAGGGTGAGAGTGATCCCCCAGCAGCACATACAGAGGTCACCCTGTCTGTGTAGGTGGTGGCTGGGCACTACCATGCCCCTGCCAGTACCCTATGCCCTGTGCAGCTGCATCCTGGTCAGCACTCTGTCTGAGATATACCCATGGTCCCTTGCTACTCATTATGCACATTGGCAGGCCAATACTGGCAACAGTGTTGGCAGTGTGGGCTGTGGAAGGGGCATGCAGCCAACACCCACTGTATAGACAGACACACAATTCCACACCTATGCCATCATGGTGCTACTATTGAGGAGGTAATTAGCCTTGCCCACCAAACCGGTGCTGGGCACGGCAAGGCATGAATATGCTACGCAGTACTGCTGGGGGTCACTCCCCAGGGTGGTAAACACCGTCAGAGGCAAGGGCTGGAGCACGCACCGCAAACACCAAACAGATTGTTCGGATGGGGTCAACTAGCAGTATGTGCGTAACGTATGGATATCTATCTGCCAGTACTCCTAGCAAGCGTCTCAGAGCTGTGTACCGTATACCTCAGGTGTAGGGTTCCATTGCTAGGGTATGCAGGTGCTAATATTGGGAGATGCACGCAGGGTCCAATGTTCTGCCTCTCCAGGAGACATTGGCCAATGGGGCCAGTGGGTGTGGGTGTGGGTGTGTCTGCCCCTGTTGGCTGCTGCTTTACGGCAGAGATTCCCAACTCCAGTCCAGGTTTGCATCACACTGATCGGGTTTACCTGCTGTTCCTCATGAATATGCATGAGCTACATCTACATGCCATGGGGGTGGTGCATAGATATACAGCACAGGCATTTGTATGAGTGGCAGCATGGACCCTGACTGGTGTGTGGCCCACCAGGACTGCATTTGGGAGATTCTGCTCTAGGTACTACCCCTGTACATGGTGTCTGTGCTCAGTGGGGTAAAAGATAGACGTAGTACCATTGCATATGTCCTCGCCACGAAAGGTTTGTCCTTACTATCACTGTGTAGCTGTGGGAAAAATATGTGGGAAGGATTGGCGGTAGCCCCAGTTGAGCTTTGAACCTGTGACCTTCTGTTCTTGTATGCACTGTCTGTGTGCACTGCACCACCTTGTAGCTACAGATTGGCTGGATTCCCTGGAATGTCCATGCCTGTGGATCCGGCAGGGCCTGTGTGTTGCAGTGGACTGTGCCAGCCTGCACATGGCTTGGCCTCTGTCCTCTGTGGCTAGCTGCCACTGCCCCCTCCACCACATGTACTCGTGCGCCAACATGCTGGCATGAGCTTCTCTCAGAAAAAGCAGATGACCTGATTGCAATGTGGCAGTACGGGACTGCATTTGGGGGACTTGGCTGTAGGTATGCCCATTGTTGTGGTGTGTGTGCGGTGTTGGGTAACATATGGGTGTTTCCCCCATGCTTATGTTCCCTGCAATACAGGGGTGTCTGCTCTATCTTTGTTTAGTGGTGGGTAAAATATATGGACTGGGCTGGCAAGTGCCCCAGCTGGGATTTGAACCTCTGGCCTTCTAGTCCTAGAGGTCATGGCTATGTCCTCTGCACCACACTATGGCCACAGAGAAAGTGCAGCCCCTGGAGGTAGTAAACCTGGCAGGATGGAGTCACAAACCCTGCTGTATGCATATTTACTGTGGGCTCCTTCACCCTGTGTGGTGACAAACGTGCAAATAAAACCCGGGAATGACCACGGAACAAAGGGGGAAAACATATACCCAAGCTGGGCAACAGTGATATTAATGGGCAACCCTAGATAACACTCCCAGGACAGCTCCAGAAAAAGGGAAATGTTTTTTGGACGAATCTCTGCTCCGTACACCTTTCCATAAATCATTTCTTTTTTTTGGAGCTTTCCTGGGTGTGTTATCTAGTTTTGCCCATCACTATAACTGTTCCCCAACTGAATTACTATTTTTCATATTTTTGTGGTGGTCATTTTCTATTTATAATTGCACTTTTGTGCTGTGCACATGTAGCACACTGCTCACGTTTTTTCAGGTTTCCCCGGTTTTGCTGTACATTGCTGACGGAAATGGTTTCTCTTCCCTTTAAATGCATTCTAACGCGAGTGATTCACTCGCGCTATTTTTTTTGGGAAATTCAGCCCCGATAATGTGCGGGGAGCCTCTCCCCTCCCCTTCCCCGCCCATTAACCCCTTCTCTCCGCCCCTCCGGGGCCTTCCTCCGCCCTCTGTTAGCCTTTCCACGCCTCTATCGGACATTTGCGGGCACATACTTGTGCGGCACCCGTTACTGTGACGCGCAAGTGTGCGGGGCTTCATCGCACGTTTGCGGGGCGTTTAAGCGCTCTTAAGTACCGCTTTTAGTGCGCTATTTTGCGGCGCGCTAATTAGCGGTTTTTAGTAAACATGCCCCCTAGTCCCCTAATCAGCCATTTCCAGTCCTATCCTAGCCCACATCAGCTCATTTCCAGACTAACCTCCCCCCATCAGCCCATTTGCAGCCCAAGTGGCCCATCAGCCCATTTTGTATCCTAGCTCCCCCATCAGCCATTTCCAGTCCTATCCTAGCCCCTCCATCAGCCCATTTTCAGCCCTATCCTATCCCCTACCTTCAGCCCATTTAAATTCCTAGCCTCCCCATCAGCCCTTTCCATTCCAAGCCTCACCTCATTAGCCCATTTTGAAACCTAACCCCCATCAGCCCATTTCCAGTCCAAATCGACCCCATTATCCCATTTCCAATCCTAATCCCCATCAGCCCATTTCTAGTCCTCGTCCCCCATCAGCCCATTTGTAGTCCTATCCTAGCCCCCCACCCATCAGCCATTTTCAGTTCTATACTAGCTCCCTCATCAGTCATTTCCAGTCCTAGCCTCCCCCTAATCAGTCCATTTCCAGTCCCAGCCCCCCTATCAACCATTTCTAGTCCTAGCCCCACCCCCCTGAAGAGCTCCGCACCTGTCTGCTTGGCTTTAGAGGGAGCCGGGCAGGCCCTGGCTCATCTATCTACAGCCACCGAAATGAAGAATGCCATTTTTCTTTAGCAGCTGTGTTCTAATGTAGGTCGCTGGTGCACTGAGTGCTGGGAAACAGGAAATGTCCTTTGACCTCTGGCATGCAAGAGGCCTACATTAGAACACAGCTGTCGAAGTGAAGAAAAATGGCGCTCTTCACTTCGGTGCTGTAGAGAGGTGAGTCGGGGACTGCCGGGAACCGAACAGCATGTGCGGGATGTTGTGGCACGGGGCCCCCTGTGTAGCAGCAGATAAGCATGCAATAAATAAATCCAGGAGTCTTTTCAAGGATCCAAGCCAGTTTAATGTGCACATGGCTCAAGCAATAAGCAATTTCAAAATGGCTGAGCAATGGCTGTTAGTAAAACAACAACTTTTATAGCTTTCTTGTCCATTCTAAGCATAGGCAAACTTTTCATTGGTCCCAGTACCCCTCTCACCCATCTATTGGTCCTGGTACTGATATGGCTACCCAATCGGGACTCTGGTCTGGGCCCAGCACCTGGTTGCCCCCCTTCTAGTCCCAATTACAATGGTCAGTGTCTCTAACTTGTTACTTCTCTCCTCCAAGGTCGCTGAGCTTGTTAAAACATATGGGAAGCAGGGCACTGTAACCTTGCTTTTTGCAGAGTTAATTAATTCCATAGAAGCTGTGCTCTCTTATCAGTACCAATTAGAGCTGTTTTCTGTCTTTTATAAGTTTCGTTTCTGCTTAGCTATGTTCAGTTAAACTGAGTTAAGTTTCAATTCTATGGTGTCATCATTCAGGGGGGTTTTCATTCCTCTGGGCCTAACTACAGGCTTCAGTTACAGGTCAAGCTGCTCAGGCCTGTCTGCTTAGTTCAATTAGCATGGATCATAGGCCGTCGCCTACCACATTCCCCCCTTTGATTATTCTCACCCGCATGTTAATAAGGTGTGAGAATCAAATCACATAATACTAGGTAAAGGTATCACTCTGTGGTATAGGGTAGTAAGTTCACATAGCTAGCATCTTTGTAGCTGTCTTACGCTCTACAGTGTTATTAATAACTGAAGTTATCATTTGCAAGCAAAATGGCAAGAAACAAGGGAGCAACAGGCAGATAGTCAAAGTCCATAGTTTGGCAAGAGTGGGAAAAAGAACTAAAGGATTAGAAGGTTCAGTTGCATCTTTTGTTGTGCTGTCGTAAAGCTTCTGATTTAGACAGACCAGCTGTCCATCCTTCGTAGTAGATTGTGGTCCAGTCCGAACAAAACACAAACTGTCAACAATGGGGTGGGCCAATACCCACTCACTAGTAGTATTATGTAAATCAGTCTGATTGTATAGGATAGAATAGTTCAGTTCTTGCGTCTCCCAGGGCCACTGATCTCCCATCTTAGTTCCTCCACAATAGAAACAGTCAGAAGTGTGGAGACTAGATGCTATTGCTCCAGCAAGTTCAAGAAACAAGTTCTGGTGGTGGTATGAGGAATTGCAACGGTGGCTTGCATAGCCTTGTAGAAAGTCAAGATCTAGAACAACTTTTGGATTGGAGAGTATACCAATGCAAGTATAGGGAGAATGATAAAACAAGGTCTGAGTGACCTTCGGTCCAGTTCATGTTGTACTTATACAGGCTGCCCAGGGAGATAAGGCAAAAGTCATTTCAAAGCACTCCAAGGCTGCTATCACGATGAAACAGTAGAGAATCATGATGAAAGTTCTCTGAAGAATTAGTGCAAGTCTTTGAAAAACCAGTGCAATCTGTTGATAATTCTTGACCACGAAGTCTTCTTCTTCTTTACTGTACGTTGACCTGTTTGCTCTCAGTAGCATGCAACAGGTGTAGCGTTGATTGTAGATCCTTAAGCTTCCGCTGTACATGACCTTACCAATTTCATTGGTAGGAGTGTAGAGCTGTAGATTCCAGCGTATTTCAATAAACACAGTCCTTTTAGTTTGCACTGTCCTTGATCAAAATGGCACAAAGATTTTCAAATAATATAGTTCAAAATACAGTCTCTTTCTGTTGATGATAATCTCTTCAGAATAAACAAATAGTCTCTTGAGATTCAGGAGTTCTATATTAGCACAGTCTCTCTTTTTGTTTTTAAAACTTCCTGAATTTTTTCAATTTGCTTGTCTTTGCAAAGTTAGCTGCAATGGAACTTCTGGATCTGTTCTGATGTTCACTGGTCTGGCTCTGGAGCTGCTGCTGATTTCACTCTGCTGTGATGAATCCAGGGTTCGAGTTCTGCAATTTTCACTGCTGTAGGGTTAACAAGATAACAACATAAGGTCCCTTCTAATGCGGTGTCAACGGTGTCTTTCTCCACTCTTTGATTCACACCGAGACTCCAGGCTTGAAAGGGTGCAGGCAAATTGATGGGTAATCGATTTTGTACCCAGGTATGAAGACTCTGCAAAACAGAACTTAAAACCAATAGTTTATGTCTAATAATTTCAGATCCTATCTGTCTCATATCTCCTTTTATTTCCTATACAATAGGCAGGGGTTGCGCATACAGAATTTCAAAAGGGAAAACTCCTAAAGACTTAGCAGGGGCTAAGTATATCCTAAGAAGGGCTATGGGAAGAACCTGGGGCCACTTCAGGTAAACCTCTTGGCAAAGTTTAGACAACTGAGATTCAGGGTTCTATTCATACATTCTACTTTTCCTAAATTCTGAGATCTATAGGCAGTATGTATCTGTTAATATCAATATCTTGGGGCTATACTTAATGGACTTGCTTCCTAAGGTTATCCATCCTCATTCTTTGTACAGGGGCCCATATGCATGCAAGGTTGTAAGGGTATACTTGAAATCTGGGTACACATTTAGACAGGGCTCTTTTCCTATTGTTAGTGCTCTAGTGAGGACTATCAGTTCAGCTTTCTGTGGTGAAGTTTCTGGGGCCAGGGCTGAGGACTCAACTACCAAATCAGGGGTCATCACTGCATATCTAGCACAACAATGTCCATTGATGATGAAACTGCCTTCAGCCACAAAGAAAGTCTGTTCAGGGTTCTCCAGAGGGACATCAGTCAAATCCAGGTGGCTTGAGAATACAGTGTCCATAATTTCTAAACAGTCATGATCAGGGGATCAAGACTAACTGATAACATAGCAGGATTGAAAGCTTGACTGACCCTTCAGTTGTATCTGGGGTTTTCACACAACATACTCTAATACTTCAACATTCATAGATTTGTTAGCTAGTAGTTTCCTTTGTATTTCATATTGGTTAGAACAGAGTGTGGTACAGTAACTTGAAGATTCTGTCTCAAAGTGAGCTTGTCAGCTTTGCTCACTAGGAGGGCTGTAGCTTGCAACAGCTCTCAAATAAGGGGCCAGCCTTTTGCAACTACATCCAATTGTTTGACAAATAGGCTACTGGTTGTTGCCAAGGTCCAAGAGATTGAGTCAACACTCCTAGAACATTTCCTTGCGACTCATGAACATAGAGACTGTAAGGTTTTCTGGACATCTGGTAGACCCAGAATTGGTGACAACATCAGAGTGTTTTTTTCAAAGATCAAAAGGCTGCATCCTGTTCAAGTCCCCATTCCTCTGGAGACTTTTCCATTCCTTTGATAGCTTGATACAATGGTTTTTGTTTTGTTTTGTTTTTTCTTTTCTAGCAGCGCAAAATTGGGGATCCATATACAACATACTCTGTGGCACCCAAGAAGGCTCTCACTTGCCTCCTGGTGATTGGAGTAGGAATACTGCATACAGCTGCTTTGCGTTCTGGTAAGGGTTCCAGGCGTCAAATTCCGCTGGACAACTGGAATCCTAGGTATTTAACTTGTTTGACATAATTATGCTTTGGCTCTTGAGACTTTGTATCCAGCCTCATTAAAAAGGTGCAAGAGTTCACTGGTGGCTGGTGGACATTCACTTTCTGAGTTGGTGGTTATGAGCAAGTTGTCCACATATTGAAGTAGAATTTTTTCTTTTTTTTTTTTTTATTGAGTTTCTGGATAACTTGTCAAATCTTTTGCTGAGTGAGGCGAGTTCTTGAATTCTTGAGGTAATCTTGTCCAGATGAGTTGGCCCCGCCTCCTTGTAGTGGGGTCTTGGGCTAAGCGTATACAGAAAAAGGCATCTTTTTAAGTCCAGAATGATGAAATGTATAGCTTCAGCAGAGATCAGTTCCAAGAGAATATAAGGATTTTGGTACCACTGGTTGTATAGTTTCAGCTGCATCATTCATTCTTTCTTAGATCCTGCACTGGGCGGTAATCACCTGTCCCAGGCTTCTTGACTGGCTTGAGGGTGACAATGGCAGGAGCTATGTTCTTCACTAGGCCAAGTGGGTTATCTTCTGCCCATACTTTAGGTGGGGCTATGAGGTTGGTAAGTGTACAGCTTGTTGCTTTGGATGCAGGTGAATAGAACCACCATTCTTCTTCTTGGGGACAGTTAACACCATCAGGCCAGCAGATTTTGAGTTTCATTTTTTTCCCCTTCAACAAAGGATATCTGTGCTTGAAGCTTTGCAAGCAGGTCTCGGCCCAAAAATGGAATAGGGCATTCAGGCATATACAGGAACTGGTACATTATTATTATTTTTTTTTCTAGTTCACACATGTGGTTCTGCAGAAAAGGCTTTGCGAGAAAAACACAGGGGCTACTGGCTTTAGTATTCTGCTCCTGTATCCCCCATAAAAGTCCATATATTGGTCCCCTATTTTTCAGACTGACTCCTGGGGACCCAGGGAAACTGGAGAGTCCGGTCTGGCCTAGTCTTCATCCATGCTGTAGCCCTCTTCGGCTGCCACTCACGCTATAGCTGCTTCACTCTCGTGCTGAAACACTGTGCTTGGTTTATTGTTTTATGACTTTGCAATCAAGTACTCCCTCGGGAGTCAAGATACGGGCATTCACTTCTCTAATGTCCTTCTTTTTCTATAATGGGCGTACTCACACCCAGTTTTTCACTTCCTCTGTTCCTTCATTTAGGATAACCTCACATCATTCAACTAAAATATCATTCACTTTCTCTGTTACATTTATTTTCACAATTCACACACCCTCTGATTAACTTTCATTTAACCATTATGCCCGCAAATTCATCCAGTTCTTTGCAATTTCCGTTCATTAGTTCAATCAAGTCCTAAAACTTCTCAGTGTATAATGCAGTTTTTTTTCAGTTCTAAACAAGTCTGGTCAGCTGACTTTCACTTCTAGTCCGGAGGGGGTGGACATTCCCCTGTTGCAGAGGTGGCTAGCAAACTACTTGGGAATCTGTAGTCCCCCCCCCCCCTCTCCTGGATTCTGTTTCTCCTAGCAATGCTCTATCCAGGAGGTTGATTTTTTTTTTTTTTAAGGATCCACTTCTCTGCTGTGGGCACATTAGTTCACGCCCACCGGGGGGGGGGGGGGGGGTTGACATCATCGGTGGACTGGGCTCCATCCCCCCCTTAAGCACTCTGAACTGAACTACTTACAGAGAGAGAGAGAGAGACGAGACAGGATATCTAGAAATTCTGGGGCAAAATCCTGATTGGGACAGAGACATTTCATAATCTTCAGTAAATCCCTTACTGAAATTCTTGATCATACTTGAAAAGACACTTATTATTTCTGTAAACATAGGGCAGGCAGGAAACACTTAGATTGAGCACATACATCCATTATGCTTCTTATAGAGAGAACTATAGCTATCTGTCAGCATGTCTCTGCAAAAGAAATTATTTTTTTTAGTTCAGGAAGCAAATATTTAAAAGACATTCCGGATATTTTTCATAAAATACAGTACACCTTTCCTTTTTTTTTTTTTAATACAGAAAAACAAATTAATTTATCTTAAAAGCCAATATTGTAAAGGTCAGTGTAGCTAACTGATTTGTTCATTAGTAACCAGCACAGAGGGGAAGCATGCATTCAAATGACTTATACTCATTCATAAAAAGATAAACTTTGTTTTTAAAACTTTTGGTTAAACAGAGCTAGTGAAACCAGAGAAAAAAACTAATTATAAATTCATCACGCTTCGATTAAATGAAGAGACTTTTCAAATCGGGAGTCCCTTTTCATTCCTAGGAGAAATCTCCTGCAGTCTCCAGCTGTCTCTCCAGAACCTTTTTTTTTTTTTTCTCTGCAGGCTATGTGGAAGCCACACCCCTCTGCTCGCGGGAAACAATTGAACTGTGCTCATAAAAAGAGACTTCTCATTCACATGGACAGAGATGCCAGAAAAAAACAATTTAAATCAATGTTAAGTCGTGATCTAATTACTTTGTAGATCAAAGGAAAAACAAAAACAGTTCTTTATCATTTCCTATTTAAACTGTTTCAGTGCTTACTGAAAATTTGAACATACAGCCGACAGAAATTCCTCTCACTTGGTCCGCAACCCATAAGGGATTAATACAAACTTAATCCTTTTCAGGCTAAACCCAAAAACTATCGGGACCCACAATCCTGACTAAACATTCTTATTAAATGATAAATAAATGATATATATTACATAACCACAGCAGAAGGAACAAAAACATATTAAATAAAACAGGTACAATTTGCCTGAAATAAGCACAAACTACCAGCATTGAGGTTTAAGCCTGCACAAGATTAGAAAGACGACACTAGACATTCTTTCCTTCAGACACGCCCCCTGTCAGTTTTTCACACTGCAGTAGAAAAACTAACTGGGTCAGACCAGCTTTTTGATTTCTAAAAATGACTGTAGGTGTTTTGGGTCTTCATTCTGCTCTATTAATACAATTTCTTAATCAGTGAACTGTCACAAATTACTCAACAGAATAATCTCACATTTATAACAAAAGGGAAACTCGCAGTTTCAACAGATAGCAAAAATCAAATACACAGGACGGACAATACACCAAACGTTTCATCCGTTTCGCGACCTAGACGCAGTCACCCGACTAGGAACTGCGCTAGTCCAGAGTCCACTCTGCTTGGTCCGTGCTGCCAGACCTCTCATTCACACTTCATTCACACAATCATGCTAGCAACGTATCTTAGAATGCATTCCTTTCTATCTATTCTGACTAGTCTTTTTCCCAATTACAAAAAGGATGAGGGTTTCACCCGGCGAATTCCCATGCGGGGTTACTCGGCCCTTCCTTGAGAGCTCTCTTACCAATTCCCAATATCTCGAGATTACAAATTCCAAGTTCCACTGGCAGTACTGCTCTTTCTATTTCTGTCTAGACATACCAAAAACCCAGTCCTGTCTGCTCTGACCAGGCTGAATCATGATTCTCTATAACAGCTGTACCTAGCGAATACTCATGCAAGGATTTTCAAACAAAGACTTAAGTCTTACCAAAGTTTTCAAACTGCAGTTCTAACTCATCTGTCTAGACAGGTTTTCAAAACTATACTTACCAGATCTGGTTCCCAAGCTTCTGAGTTGGATCCTGGACTCCCCCGGGTCGGAAGTGTTGGCCAGCTGGACTCAGTGCCTGCCGAGGCCAGGCAGAACTCCCTCCGATACAAGAGGATCGGTGGGCCCAGGGAAATTCCCCTGCGTCGGATTGGCATGGTTCCAACTGGACCAAACCTCAAGGCGAATTACGTGGATTTATTCACTTGAACACTATCCACCACTCGCACTTCCAGGCCAACGCACCAAGAATGTAGCAGCAGATAAGCATGCAATAAATAAATCCAGGAGTCTTTTCAAGGATCCAAGCCAGTTTAATGTGCACATGGCTCAAGCAATAAGCAATTTCAAAATGGCTGAGCAATGGCTGTTAGTAAAACAACAACTTTTATAGCTTTCTTGTCCATTCTAAGCATAGGCAAACTTTTCATTGGTCCCAGTACCCCTCTCACCCATCTATTGGTCCTGGTACTGATATGGCTACCCAATCGGGACTCTGGTCTGGGCCCAGCACCTGGTTGCCCCCCTTCTAGTCCCAATTACAATGGTCAGTGTCTCTAACTTGTTACTTCTCTCCTCCAAGGTCGCTGAGCTTGTTAAAACATATGGGAAGCAGGGCACTGTAACCTTGCTTTTTGCAGAGTTAATTAATTCCATAGAAGCTGTGCTCTCTTATCAGTACCAATTAGAGCTGTTTTTCTGTCTTTTATAAGTTTCGTTTCTGCTTAGCTATGTTCAGTTAAACTGAGTTAAGTTTCAATTCTATGGTGTCATCATTCAGGGGGGTTTTCATTCCTCTGGGCCTAACTACAGGCTTCAGTTACAGGTCAAGCTGCTCAGGCCTGTCTGCTTAGTTCAATTAGCATGGATCATAGGCCGTCGCCTACCACACCTGAAGTGCGGAGCCTTGTGCGGCCCTGATCCCATATGCTAGCAAGTTTCTACTCAAGATCATCCAGCAGAGACTACGACCATAACTGGAATGAGAAGTGTCTGAAGTGCAAGCAGGGTTTAGGAAAGGGCGAGGAACAAGAGACATCATCACAGACATCCTTGAAAAGACAAAAGAATACCAAAAGCATATCTATTTGTGTTTTATTGACTACAGCAAGGCTTTTGACTGTGTAAACCATGAGAAAGTCTGGGCCACATTAAAAAGCATAGATCTACTGCTTACTAAAAAAGTTATCATCCGCAGAGGACCAGTAATAGGAGTACTGCAGCAGCTCTACCTTTTGAGAAAATGCTCTTTTCCAGATGAACGCATTAACTTTTCTTTTACTCACTGAAGGATTCAGCTGGCCTTGTACTGTAACTCTGGCCGACTGTCACCAGCTGTCAGTTTTTAAAAACAAATTCCTCTCGCACAGGCACTGTAGAGCTATTACAGGAAAAGTACACAAAGTGAGATTTTGCTCACTCTACCACACCTTTCCTCCTGAAAAGATTCCAGAAACAGTAACAACCCAACAAAAAAACTCACACTCTAACATACTCTAGCTCATTTCTCAAGCTCCAATAAATCCCTGCTCTTTGAAAGAAAACCTTTTTTCCTTCTCAGTCAGAGTAGACTGGCATATATGCATAAAAATTCCTTATAAAAACACACACATTGTTTAGACATAACCTTAGCCTCATCGTTATATTACTAAAGATAAGAATGTATTTCCAGCTCTGAGAGTAACGAGGAACTTGAGGTTCTGTCTCTCCCCGCCTTTATATTTATATGTATATGCATGCATTCATGTGTTCTTGTATTTATTTAGTTATTTAGAAGTAACCTTAGTCTTATTATTATTGTACTGAACGTGAAAATGTCTCACCAGCATACAGCAGGTGGCTCTCTGGGAATAACGACAACCTTCTGGGACTCCCAGCAGGCTGATGAAGATAAAAGGTACTGTGAGCATCTCCTGAGTGAACGGATACTGTGCACGCCTGCGGTAGGTAGAGAGCTCTACTTCCCAGCGCTGGATTTCTCGGTAAGCTGCTATCACAATGGATATATTGTCTTAGGCTTCATTGATTGCTAAGCACGGTTTTGATGTGAATTAGTGTTAGGAAACCTCTGATACCGGTCGACTCCATTTACAGTGCAGTTTTCGCTTAGTGAGGTCTGTCTGTCGCTGGGGGTGAGGGTATGCTTCTGCTTACCCACACATGGACACCCCATGCTCTAGCAACAAAAGCCACTATTAAGCTCATTCTATGCTTTATTAGATAGGTAGATATAGTAGATTATGGCCTTCATTCATGATTGCGGGTTGCGGGACTATACGTCCGTCCCGCTGGGATGTGCAACCCCGCATTCTGCCTAAACCCAATTCCCGGACCAGCTCTCCCTATACATCCTGTGCTTCAGGATGGGGAGAGCCGGGGGGAGCGGGAGAGGGAGCGATTGGGGGCAGAGACTGGGCAGAGGTGGTATAAGCAGTATTTTCCACAGGAACAGGTATGGCATCCACTCATAGGGCTGGGGCAGGGTGTGGTGGGGTCCCCGCCACCTGATCCAGCTCATGGGAGGCCAGTCATGGGTCAGGCAGTGGGGATATTGGGGGCCAGAGCCGCAGTTGTCTGGGGAGCCTGTGGGGAGGATGACCCCGCAGGCAGAGGGGGTACGCTGGGCCATCCTCATGCCCATTTCTGGCTCCCGCTGGAACATTTTGTTCTCATGGACCAGAATCGGGTCCTAATGGTCCCTTCTTCAGTGGAGACGTCCGGACGGTCAGCTTCAAGAATCAGGCTGTATATCTTTGTATATGCTTCTAGGGGAATTTTGGGAGGTGAGGGTGATTGATGATTTAGAGCTGCAATCTGAGAATATCTGTTAATAGTAGATTTCCTTCTATGTTTCTGTATGGTTTTCATAATGAAAAAATTCAGTGTGCCAGAAATAGATAAGATGCAGGCATTCTTGGAAGGACCGTCTTTAAGCTCCTTCAACTGGATTCCGACTCCTGTACCTTCTCCGTCTTTCCTACTCTGTCCTCGGGATATCATTGTAGAGTCAGGCTCTATAACAGTAGGGTCTGAGAGTATTGCCATTTGTCCCACACCTGTAGTGTGTGCTTTAGATAAGGCTGTTATTCAGCCTCTTGGAGCTCAGGTTTCTTTACAAGATATATGGAAAATAGTGTCACGTACTGAGAATGTTTTGTCTACTACTGTTTTGCAACTCTGCAATTTCTTCCAGGAAGCCATTGCAAAGTTTAAAAAGGTGGATATTCAGTTGGAGACCTTGGGGAAAATGGTCTCCATACTGAACACCCAGGTGACCTCTCTGAATGAGGTTGGCGTGTCCTCTATTAAGGAGAGCCTTATGATGCAATGCAAGTTTTTGAGGTTCTTGAATTTCCCCATTACTCGGTTGCTTTCATCAGAGATTCTTGGTATAAATTCTTCAAGGACATTTTGTGCCTATTAGTGATTACATTTTACAAATCTAAACTGTATTATGTTCCCGATAAAGTGATAAGGACACCTTCCGGGCGGGAGGGAGAGGACGTTCTGCTCGAGAGACCTGATCTGAGTCTCTCTGACTTTCTAGAAGATTCCCAGGATGTCATTGGCACTAGAGCCACCTTAAGGTTTCCTTTGCCAAAGACACTGATAAGGTATTAATTCTAACAAGTTATTTTAAGTTCAGGAATCCCTTTTCTGTGGTGCTAGAATACAATGTTCCCTGATATTTCTAACGTCACCCAGGTGAGAAGAAAGACTTGTCTTTATTCTAAATTTCGAGTATTAACTTTTGCTGATTCCTTTGTGATTACATTGAATGGGGTTAGCCGTGTTTTCCAAGATCCATCTCACCAGGAGAAGTTTTTGAGGTATTGAGAGGCTGCTGCCCCTTAGGATCAGGGTTTAGGAGGTAAACAGTGCCATGTGCTTTGGCACAGTATTGAAGTAGGGCGTTAAAGCAGAAATTGTGTGGTTTATGCTGCTGATTGCTTTATTAAATTTGTATCTTTATTTTTATCTTTGTTCCCCGTGATGTGGGCTCATTTGCCCTTCTTGATATATTGGAATTATTATCTTCTTATTTTCTTTGAGTGAGAATTTGTTTCCTTTTTTCTTATTTGAATTGTAAATGTTTAAATGCAAATTAAAAAAAAATAAAGAAAATGCTCTTTTCCAGATGAATGCATTAAGCTTTCTTTTACTCACTGATGAATTCAGCTGGCCTTGTACTGTAACTCTGGCCGACTGTCACCAGCTGTCAGCTTTTAAAAACAAATTCTTCTTGCCCAACCACTGTATCACTATTACAGGAAAAGTACACAAAGTGAGGTTTTGCTCACTCTACCACACTTTTCCTCCTGAAAAGGTTCCAGAAAGAGTAAGGCCGGCATTCTGTAATCCAAATAGCGGGGTTGGATGAGCGGGGTGGACATCCAACCAGTGCTCAGCCCCGGAACGTGATTCCATTCCCAGCACCTCCCCCCCCCCCCCCCCACACACACTTACACAGCATTTGTGCAGGGAGCACTGGACAGGAGTGAGGGGGGAGGCAGAATGAAGGGCAGAGCAGGGGAGTGGCAAGGTGCCCAGATGTACAGGGCCTAATCAGGTTAGGGACCTGTATGTCTACCAGCACACAGCTGCACATCCAGCTTATTCCGCCCCAACGGTGAAATAAGTCCTGGTGTCTCCCCCAACACACGTCGCACTCCACCGCAACTTTGTGTCTGTGGGAGGCCTCATGTGCCAGCTGGATTGCAGTCTGTAGGGGTGGACATAGGCCATGGATTTCCAAGCAATGAGATAAACAGCTCGCTGCCAGCATGCCATGGTTCCTGTGTCCCAACCGTGGCGTTCTGGCATCGGGACGGGCAATTTCCCATACACCAATCTCGTCGGCATACAGGGAGCACCCAGACATCCAAGTCCCCAATTCTGCCGTCGCAGGTATGTCCGGGCCCCACGGCAGCAGAATCGGGTACATCTCCCACACATCTATTGTTGCATGATGAATACATCCCGACATGCAGGAACTAGAATGTGCCTCTAGACAACCCAACAAAAAACTCACACTCTAACATTAGCTCATTACTCAAGCACCAATAAATCCATGCTCGTTTAAAGAAAACCTATTTGTCTTCTCAGTCAGAATAAACTGGCATATAGGCACAAAAAATTCCTTATAAAAACACACACATATGTATTCATGTATTTATTTATTTTTTTAGACATAACCAGTCTGATTGTAATATAACTAAAGATAAGAATGGATTTCCAGCTCTGAAAGTAACAAGGAATTTGAAGTTCTCTCTCTCCCTATCTTTATATTTATATATATACATGCATAGGTGTATTCTTATATTTATTTATTTAGATGTAACCTTAGTCTTATTGTACTGAAGGTGAAAATGTCTTACTAGCCTACCAGCAGGTTGCTCTCTGGGAATAATGACAACATTCTGGGACTCCCAGCAGAATAGACCATCCTGCATTGTTGAAGATAAAAGGTAGTGTGACCATCTCCTGAGTTAACTGATACTGTGCAAGCCTGCGGTGGGACTTCCCAGCGTTGGATTTCTCGGTAAGTTGTATCACGATGGATGTATTGTCTTAGGCTTCATCGATTGCTAAACAATCCAAAGTTATAGTCACTTCCGGAGTGAAAAATGATTGCTCAGCCTATATAAAATAGCACTCCACCATCTTAACAAATTTTATAGTGTGTTTCTTAAGGACCAAAAAATAAGAAAAGGAGAAAAACAGGTCTAGGAACAAGCAGGGTCAGGAGTGGACTGTGATAAATACACGCATGCCACATATCCCCAGTACATCAACGACCTGAGAAAAAAACGCCTTTTCATTTAAATATTAACTTTTCATTAGATTCACTTTTCCATAAATAAATAACTTCAACGTCTCCAAAGCCAACACATATTAAATATCCTAGCCCAGTCCCTCCATTACAAACTATAAAACTGCAAATGCAAATATACATAAAACGAATACCCACATCTGATCTATACACCTCAACATCTTCAAAGTTTTCAAAAGGACAGCAAACCCATACTTTACCCGCCTGCACTCTATAGTCTGCACTACCCTAACGAGTCATCACCTTCAACAATCCACACGAACCAAAAAATGCTGCTCATGCGGGCTTACATACACCCTTTCTACTACAAGTCTTAAAGGGGAAACATCTTCAAATACCACATTAAGCCTGACATAGCCTGTGTTTATTTATTCATTTCTCTTATATACCATGCTATTTGACATCAGTGCAGTTTACTTGGAACATATATTATAACTTGGAGATAACTATTTTACAGGGAACATGGGCAAAGGAGGGTTAAGTGGCTTGCCCAAGGCCACAAGGAGCACCTGTGGGACAAGAAACCCCAGTCCTTCTGGCCCAAGGTTGCTGTCCTCTAGTGGGATTTGAACTCCTGACCTGAAGTACATTGCCCCAACCACTAGGCCACTCCTCCACTCCTCTTGTTGCCTTTTGTTTTCTCCTTAGCATTATTGATATAATATATATCCCCCATGAAGAAGCATTATAGCTAGCCGTGAGTCTAATGAGTATAAATAATTGGGCTTTGGAGACGCTGAGTTTGTTTATTTATGGAAAAGTGAATCTAATGAAAAGTTAATATTTAAATGAAAAGGAGTTTTTTCTCAGGTCGTTGATGTACTGGGGATATGTGGCATGAGTGTATTTATCACAGTCCACAACTGACCCTGCTTCTTCTGAGATCTGTTTTTCTCCTTTTCTTATTTTTTGGTCCTTAAGAAACACACTATACAATTTGTTAAGATAGTGGAGTGATATTTCATTGATTGCTAAGCATGATTTTGATGTTGATTAGTGTAAGGAGACCTCTGCTACTGGCTGACTTCATTTACAGTGCAGTCTTCGCTTAGTGAGGTCTTTTTGTTGCCGGAGGTCAGGGTCTCCATCCGCTTACCCACACATGGACATCCCATACTCTAGCAACAAAAGTGAAATTAGATGTACCTACTAATTGCTGTTCCTTGAGGAACTCCAGTCCAGTCCCGCACCTCTGGGTAGTGCAACTCTTCCAGCAGCTTGGAGATTGAGCAGGTTATCTTTTGATGACCCTGGTACAAATACAACAGGATCCGCCCACCAGCTCCAGTAACCTATTGTCAAAGCAGACTCACAGGAGCAACAAATAAGTGGTAAGTAAAACCAAGTAAAACTTGTTCCCCTAAACACTCCTCAACTTGTCCTCCCCCACCCCCAGGAGAAGGGATCTCCCCCTCCTAAGGCATGGGGGACCTGCCTGAGGTACCCCAGGATAGCGCCAGCCATGCTGAGCGGGCCCCTGGATCCATCCTCTAGCCCCCCGGGAGCACTCTTTCCATCTCATAGCCCAAAGCCTC
Organism: Ichthyophis bannanicus; assembly: GCA_033557465.1. NCBI lineage: Eukaryota > Metazoa > Chordata > Amphibia > Gymnophiona > Ichthyophiidae > Ichthyophis > Ichthyophis bannanicus. The sequence goes on along the minus strand of CM066035.1, from coordinate 33,282,974 downwards.
CGCAACCCTTGACAGGCTGCAGTCTCAGGAACACTGGTCCACAGACACTCAGGGAGGGATCCTGGACTGGACTGGAGTTCCTCAAGGAACAGCAATTAGCAGGTAAGTCTAATTTCACTTTCCTTATCATCCCTCCAGTCCAGTCTCGCACCTCTGGGATGAAACAGAGCAGTTTTAAATCACTGGGAGGGACCTGCCAGACCAGCCTGAAGAACCAGCAATCCAAAACGGGCATTGCTAGCCGGCTGAACATCTAGACGGTAGTGCTTAGTGAACGTATGAAGCGTTGACCAAGTTACCAACTTGCAAATCTTCAGCGCCGGCACCAACGCCGATTCCACCCATGAGGCAGCCTGAGCCCTCGTGGAATTCACATGCAATTCTGTTGGCACTGGCCTCCCTTTCAGGATATACTGTAGACCGATGCAATAGCTTCCTTAATCCACTGTGCAGTAGACGCCTTTGCCGCCATTTCCCCTTTGTGCAGACCATCAAACAAGATGAACAAGCAATCTGACTTGCAAAAGGACTCTGTTCTCTTGAGGCAGTGCCTCAGGACGCACTGGACATCCAGCAGATGCAACTGAGGTCCTGTGAAGGAATCTTCAGGGTTTCCCAAGACTGACAGAGAGACGGCCTTATTGAGATGAAAGGCCAAGAGCACCTTGGGGATAAAAGACGGTACCAGCTCTAGAACCACCTTATCCCTAGAGAAGGAGAGAAAGGGTTCCCGGCATGACAAGGCTTGAAGCTCAGAAATCCTGCATGCTGAGCAGATGGCTACCAGAAAAACCACTTTGAGGGTTAAGTCTTTTATGGATGCCCTGCTAAGCGACTCAAATGGCTCAACCATCAATGCCACTAAGAACAGATTGAGATCCCAAGTGGGAACCACCAGCCTCATTGATTGTTGCAGAAGTGTTACAGCTCTCAGGAAATGTGCCACATTTGGGTGAGACCCTAGGGAAACCCCTTGGACCTTGCCACAGTAACAGGAAATTGCTGAAGCTGTACCCGTAAGGAGTTAGCTGCTAGCACCTTGTCGAAGCCTGCCTGAAGAAATGCCAGAATATCTGGCACTGAAGCCTTAGATGGCAGTCTGACTGTTGCCACACCAGGACTCAAAGATTCGCCATACTCTCACATAGGCCAGCGAGGTTGAAGCCCTCCTGGCTCTCAGTAACATAGCGATTGCAAATGGCGAGTAGCCTTTCTTTCTCAATTATGCCCTCTCAAGGGCCATGCCATGAGAATCAATCCACCTGGGGCATGGACAGCAGAACCTGCATCAGCAGATCCTCCCGAGCTGGTAGACACCATAGATGATCTACCAGAAGCCACCGCAGGTCAGCGTACCACAGACGGCTTGGCCAATCCAGAGCTATCAAAATCACCAGGCCCCGATGTGCCTCGATCCTCTGCCCCACTCGACCTATGAGAGACCATGGAGGGAACACATACAGGAGCCCCTGGTCAGGCCACTTCTGTATCAGTGTGTCCAGGCCCTCTGACATTCGCTCCCACTCCTGATTAAGAAGAGGGTCGCTTTGGTTGTCTGGAAAGTTGCCATCAAATCCATCACTGGGGGACCCCAGTGGCTTACCAACTGGTCAAAAATCTGTTTTTTGAGCACCCATTCCTCCGAGTCTACCGCATCCGGCTCAGGTAATCCACTGTGAAGTTGTCGGCACCACAACATGTGCCACCAACAGTGTTTGGAAGTGGATTTCCGCTCACCGTAGCAACCCCTTGGCCTCATCCTCCAAGTTAAAAATACTATCTTGGAAGCCCAGAACAGCTGTATTCTATGCTTTAAGAAAGGTGGAAGGAAGTCCAAATTACTGCCAGCAAGGTTTAAAGGTGAGGTCAGAGAGGATGTTGTAGCCAAAAAAGCATCTTTCAGGAAATGGAAAAAGGAGCCAGATGACGAAAACTGGAAACAACATAAGCACTAGCAAGTTAAATGGAAGGCATTGATAAGGCAGGCAAAGAGAGAATTTGAGAAGAAGCTTGCTATGGAAGCAAAAACGCACAAGACTTTTTCAAGTACATTCATAGTAAAAATCCTATGAGAGTCAGTTGGACCATTAGATGATAGAGGGGTAAAAGGGGCACTAAGAGGGGACAAGGCCAAAGCAGAGAGACTGAATGAATTCTTTGCTTTGGTATTTACTGAAAAAGATGTATGGAAGTTACCCATGACTGAAATGGTACTTAAAGGTGATGAATCGGAAGAATTGAAAGAAATATTGATAAACCAGGAAGATATATTACAACTATTTGATAAACTAAACAGTAGCAAATCACCTGGACTGGATGGTATACACCCGAGGGTGCTGAAAGAACTGAAATATGAGAATGCAGACCTACTATTAGTAATCTGTGAACTATCATTAAAATCATCATTTAGTATCTGAAGACTGGCGAATGGACAATTGAATGCCAGTTTTTAAAAAGGGCTCGAGGGGTGATCCGGGAAACTACAGGCTGTTGAGCCTGACATCAGTACCAGGCAAAATTGTAGAAATCATTATAAAGGACAAAATTACTGAACATGCAGATAGTCATGGTTTAATGGGAGAATGTCAACATTGCTTTAGCCAAGGAAGGTTTTGTCTTACTAATCTGTTATATATATTTAAAGGCATGAATAAACAGGTAGACAAAGGTTCTATCGAAACAGTGCTTGCCAAGATCTCCAGTGATCTGTTCTTGAAAAAATCCAAGGGCCTTTACTCAATCCTCATCCTTCTTGACGTTTCTGATGCTTTTGACACTATTGATCACAACCTTCTCCTTGATATCTTGCCCTCACTTGGTTTTAAGGACTCTGTACTATCCTGGTTCTCTTCTTCTCTCTCCCATCGCTCTTTCATTGTTTGTTCTGGTGGACCCTCCTCTACTGCTGTCCCGCTCTCAGTTTGTATACCCTAAGGATTGGTCTTGGGTCCACTCCTTTTCTCTCTTTACACCCCGTCCCTTAGTGCAATCATCTCCTCCCATGGCTCTCAGTTCCATCTTTACACTGATGACTCCCAGATGTATCTCTCTACGCCTGAAATCTCTCCAGAAATTCAGGCCCGGATCTCTATTTGCCTTTCTGGCATTTCTGCTTGGATGCCTCACGTGGCTTGAAACTGAACATGGCCAAAACTGAGCTTCTTATTTTTCTCCCTAAACCCTCCTCTCCCCTTCCTCCTTTTTCATTCACTATGGATAATGCTCTACTCCCCCCTATCTCTTCAACTTGCAACTTTGGGGTGCTCCTTGTGGTCTTGGGCAAGCCACTTAACCCTCCATAGCCCATGTTCCCTGTAAAATAGTTATCTCCAAGTTATAATGCCCTGTTCAATGTGATTTCAGTTTGTTCAATGTAAACCGCACTGATGCAGAATAGCGCGGTATATAAGAGAATGTAAATAAATAAATAAATCTTTGACTCCTCTCTCTCCTTCTCCACACACATCCAACTAATAGCTAAAACCTGACATTTCTTTCTCTACAACATCCACAAAATTCACCTATTCCTTTCTGAACACACTAAGACACTTATCCACTCCTTAGTCACCTCCAGTCTAGACTATTGTAACCTGCTCCTTGCTGGTTTTCCTCTGAGTCATCTCTTTTCCCTTCAATCTGTTCAACACTCTGTTACATGGCTAATCTCCCGCCAGCCTCGACATGCTCATATTACCCCTCTTCTCAAGTCTCTTCATTGACTTCCTATCTATTTTCACATCCAGTTCAAAATTCTCCTGACGACCTATAAGTGCATTCACTCTGCAGCTCCTCACTACCTTTCCTCTCTTATACCTCCCTACACCCCTCCCCAGAAACTCTGCTCTTATGGCAAATCACTTCTATTTATGTCCTTCTCTTCTATTGTCAACTCCAAACTTTGCTCCTTTCACCTTGCTGCTCATTATGCCTGGAACAATCTACCTGAATCTGTACGTCAGGCACCTTCTCTGACCCTTTTCAAACCGAGGCTGAAAACTCACCTCTTTGCTGTTGCTTTCAGATCTTGACTCACTTGATCTCCTTTGTATTTCCTTACCATTCCCCCTAGTTGTATGCCGTGTCTATAGACTCTGTGTTGTTTGTCTTGACTAGAATGCAAGCTCCGATGAGCAGGGTCCATCTTTTACATGTGTCTTTGCAGCACTGCGTACACCTTGTAGCACTATACAAATGTTCAGTAGTAGTAATAACACAGGTACACTACCAAAAAACTGCCTCCAGTTTTGCAACTGATTCCTATAGATTTTGGGGTGCTGAATCCAGGAAAAATAGCCAAAATGTTCCATCACGTCACGTTTTCTTGCAAAATTAGATTTCTTACCCATATAAGGAATGTTCACATAATTTCTTTTTAGCCGACTGCAGTTTATTTTCTTGGCCCAAAATAGAGGTTGTAATGGTTAACTAACTAGAAACACTCCCTCATGATATTTTAGAGTGTTTTGTATTCATTTTATACATTAACAGGACAATTGGGAGGCGGGGGGCTAAATCCAGTACTCGCGCTGGCGCATGTTCTTTCCTGTTCGCCTCACCTCGTTCGCTCGCTCAAACACGGTGGTTGCGACATGAACGTTCCTGTCAAATTTCAGTTTCTTGCAAGTTCATTATTACCTTTTGTTTGCTCAGTCGTAATCCAGCTTTATTCCGAAGTGGTTCACTACAGTTGTAGTTTGCAGAGCTGTGTATTTGTGATGGCTCACAGAGCCAGAGGTTGCGTCAACTCTCCGGACAGTTTTTGTTTTATTTGTGGGGAATATACTGTGAAAAATCGGCAGAGGAACATTTCTGCATTTATTAAAAAAGTATATTTCGCCTATTTCGGTTTGAAGTTAGGCGATCAAGACAAACCGTGGGCTCCTCACAAAGTGTGCAAGACATGTGAGGAAGATCTACGCTTATGGATGAAAGGTAAAAACAAGCATTTCGTTTTGGAATACCTATGATGTGGCGTGAACAAAGAGACCACAGCAGTGACTGCTATTTTTGCTCTTGCATTGTGAAGGGATACAACTTAAAAAATAAGAACGTAATAAGTTACCCCAACCTTCCCTCAGCAATTAGGCCTATGCCTCATAGCAACGAAGTACCTGTGCCTGAACCACCAAAATCTTTGGATCATATTTGTGTGGACGGTTCTGATCATGATGAGACTCATCAGATGGCTTTTCCCGATGAGTCCAGTACTTCCGAGTTTGAAACTGAACCAGATCCGAAACCTGAACTTTTCTCTCAAGCTGAATTGAATGATTTAGTCCGGGATTTAGGACTCCCAAAAGATGCTGCCCAACTGCTAGGTTCTCGGCTTAAACAGAAAAATCTATTGTCACCAGGAACAACTTTTTATTGGTACCGCAACCGCGAGACACAATTTTTGAAGTATTTCAGCAAAGAGGAAGATTTGGTATTTTGCAACGATATATACGGAGTGATGGAAAAGTTTAAACTCAAGTATGATCCTGCTGAATGGCGGCTGTTCATTGATTCGTCAAAAGACAGCATAAAAGGTGTTCTTCTTCATAATGGCAACACATTCGCTTCAGTTCCTATTGCTCACTCTGTTATTCTCCAAGAAAAATACGAGAATTTGGCCCTAATTCTTCAGAAGATTCGTTATGATGAGCATAAGTGGATGATTTGTGGAGACTTTAAAATTCTATCCATGCTATTAGGGCAGCAATCCGGTTTCACCAAATATCCCTGCTTCCTTTGCTTGTGGGATAGCCGGGCCCGTGACCTACACTGGGGGAAAAAGACTGGCCAATTCGGGAGTATTTGAGACCCGGTGAGAAAAATGTTCTTCATGAGAGCTTGGTACCTCGTGATAAAATTCTATTACCACCTCTCCACATTAAGTTGGGTCTCATTAAGCAATTCATCAAGTCCCTTCCAAAAGATGGTGAGTGCTTTTGGTACCTTTGCTCAAAGTTCCCCCGACTTTCTGAAGCAAAGCTAAAGGAAGGAGTGTTTGTTGGCCCTGATATAAGGAAACTCATTTCAGATGGAGCATTCGCTGAAACGATGTCTGAGAAGGAAAAAGAAGCCTGGGATTCCTTCAAGGATGTTGTTCTCAAATTCTTGGGGAACAGGCAGGATGAGAACTATAAGGATATTGTTGCCAGGATGCTCAATGCCTTCAAAGAACAAGGCTGTAACATGAGCCTGAAAGTCCATTTCTTGCACTCCCATGTGAACTACTTTCCCGAAAACTTGGGGGCGTACAGTGAAGAACAAGGTGAAAGGTTTCACCAGGACATCAAGGACGCAGAGAGAAGGTACCAAGGAAGATGGAACACCACTATGATGGCTGATTTCTGCTGGTTGCTGCTGCGGGAAACCCCAGATGAAAAATACACCAAGCAGCGCACCAAGAGAAGCATTCGGGGGAAGAAGAAACGGGCCCACCAGGAGATTGATTGACCCAAGAATGACTTTAAAATCTAAACTGTTGACAAATATCGTGTTTTTACTAAACTTTGAAATAAAAATTTGCTAGTTATTACCACAGTGTCGGATCTCATTTATTAGAATTTTATTTTCACACCATCGGGTGTTTGTCTTCATGTATTGCAATGGTGCGGTTTGCGTTTTCTATTCTTACATACATACCTGTACAACATTTTTTGCACATTTCTTTGCTTTGCTTTGTGTCTAACCTCGCTCTTATATGCTCAATGTTTCTGCACATTGTCATGATGCGGGCACTAATAAAGTTGGTTTTAAGAAAATAAATCCTGTTTTAGAAGAACTAGATGTGCAGTTACCTTCAGGCACAGCTAGAGGGAGCAGGAACAGACATACTGGTCTTAATGAACCTAATCTCACTGATGACCTGCAGCTGAAAGGGAACCAGGAAGTCAGCAGTAACGGTTCACTTTATAAGCCAGAGCAGAATGCTTCTGAGCAGCAGAGAGAGGAGTGTCATAAGCAGCAGTGGCATAAGCAGAGGAAGCAGTGGGCACAGCAGGAGCTGAGGAAGGAGGAGAAAGAGGAAGAAGGAACTGGAGCTGGACTAGAAGGAGAAACAGCAGAGAAGCCTGGAGGCTATCAAGGACATAAGCCTGATTGCTGTGGAAGAAGCCAAGCTGGAACCTGGAGGAGAAACAGACCTCACAAGGTGGGAAGTCAGAAAGCCCAAACTGGACCTGTTGTGCAAGGGGAGTTTGGTGGAAGTTGCTCCAAGGTGAGAGGCTCTGCCACGCCTAGTTCCTATACTCTGCCTGTTTGTAACATAGAGAGAAGAAAGCTAAGAACCAGAGAGAGAGGTTCTGACAGAAGCTTATCTCTAGAGGATCACTGCCCAGTTTTACCTATTCAGAGGGAAAAGCAGTTTTACAAGCAACGGAAGTTTTTACTCAGTGAGCCAAGGTATGAGGCATTGAAGATTAACTGTAATGATTGTACTGCTAAAAGCTATGCTAAAAGAAGGATTCCTCCTAAGGGAAACAAGAGTGCAGACTGGTTCACTAAACTACCGCCAGCCTTAAGAGTCCCTGGTTATGTGAAGCCAAACTCCCAAGCTGGAGATTACCATGCTGAAATAGACAGGGATAGTGAAAACCCTTTGAATCAGTATAGGGGAGAGGATTTGATGGAAGTGGATTCTCCCAGCACTATTCCCACACCTTTGCCTGAGGAAATGGAATGTGATTGGTGCACCGCCTATGCTCCAGAGTGTGTATGCTCCACAGAAGAATAAATGAAGTATAAGTTGATGTTTATTATACTGAATATTACTTTGAAGAAAACCGGCTTTAAACTGTGAAGTAACAGTTAATTAGCCAGTGAATATTGGTACCTTTTGAAACAAAGGACTGTTTCTGTTATCTAAAATATCTCTTAGTTGAACCTTGCTTTAAACGGGGAATAAAAGCCTTTATTACCCTACACTCGGACTCCTTGTTCTTTAACAGCGCTACCTAGTGGCGTATAATCTTTGTGTCACCAGCAACCGGGTGACATAAATGGCGTAGTTTTTAGGATTTTGCATATAAGCCTAAGAGTTACAACAAAAGAAATATAGAAATAAAATTGCCAGTGTTCATCTTGAAAAAAAAAAAAGAGAGAAAACCTGGACCGGAGTCAAAGAAAACCGGACCGGAGTTAAAGAAAACCTGGACCGGAGTGCCAGAAAGGAAAACCCGGACTGGATTTTTGAAAAGAACCGGATCGGACTTGGAAAACAAAATGTGGACCGGACAGCAGCAAAAATTCCGGAACGGAAGGCGAGTTCCTGGAAGGTGCTACGACGCGGAGTCACACCACCGTTGCTGAGAGCCTGAGTCTACACTTCTACCAGGTAATGGGTAGAAGGGCCTAACTTGTGGGGATACAAGTGTCTGTCAGTTTGGAAAAAAAAAAAAAAACACAAGGAAGTGTAGGGCTGAGTGTTGTACAGCCACACTTGTTTTTTGTTTGTTTTTTTTTCAGGGATCATCGCGATGGAGCAACGCGACATATTGGATTGGATGGCTGCACAATTCAGTAAGCAGGCTGAACTGGCTACGCAGACACAGCAGCGTGCTATCCTGGCAATGCAGGAGCAGCAAAAGCCAGTCCTGCAGATGCTGGAGACTTGGATGAGCCACCAACAGAAGACACAGGAAGCAGCCGCTGGACTCATAAAGCAGAGCTCAGGACTGAGCCATGGTCTGGTAGGACTGGGATCCTGTGACTCTCTGACTTTTGGGAAGTTGGGGGAAAAGGACGATCCAGATGAATTTCTGGAGGCATTTGAAAGAATTGCCCTTTCAGTGGGTTGGCCAGAGGACCAATGGTCCATCCGACTGGCAGTGTCCCTTACGGGAGAGGCACTGTCAGCCTACAGGGCAATGCCTGCTGCGTTAGCTGCAGACTATAGCGAAGTGACAAAAGCCATCAGGGAACGCCTGGGCTTGACCCCACTTACCTATAACCGCAGGCTACGTGCAGCACGACTTGAAGAAGGTGAAACGCCTAAGTCATTGGGTCACCGACTGAGGCGCTTGGCTGAAAAGTGGCTAAGGCCCAGTGAAAGATCCGTAGATTCATTGATTGATATGATTGTTCTTGAGCAATTCATGACTGCAGTGCCTGGTAAAATCAAGAGCTTCCTTATTCTACAGAATTGTCGCTCAACTATGGAGGCGATTGCCTTGACCGAGAGGTATTTGGAGGCTGAATTAATTACTCAGCCTATGGAGGGGGTAGCTAAGACAGCCATAGCGACATTCAACCCAGTCTCAGGAAGTCTCTACCAGGCTAAAACATCTAATGCAAAGGGTGATAAAAAGGCAGAGAAAAGTCTTGTTAAGAGATGTTTTAACTGTGGAAAGTTAGGACATATCATGAATGAATGTAGGGTACGTAATGCTCTCATGGGGGAGCATAATCATTTATTGTCAGAAGGTTTTGTACTAGATGTCACAGTGCAAGGGGTAGCTGCAAAAGCCTTGCTGGACTCTGGTGCGGACCAGACAATGATTTCGCGCAAGCTCTGGTCTACCATTCAAGAGCAAGCTGCGTCCGCCCCAGACCGTCCAGAAGGCCATGTAAGGATTAAGTGTGTACATGGTGCTGCTACCTTGTATCCTGTGTACAAATTGTTGGTCAAAGGTCTGGGAATAGAAAAAATTATGCTCATAGCAGTAGTCCCTAGATTGCCCAAAGAGCTGGTCCTTGGTAGAGACTGGCCACAATTCGAGAAGGGCCTAGAAAAAGGTTTGAACCCATGAGAAGTTCTCGTGTCCCAAAATACTCCTTTTAAGGGTAGGGTGGTCCCCAGTCCCCTTTTAGGGAAAGTTAAGAGCCAAAACCGGAAGATACCAGAGGAAGCAGAAAAAAAATTTGTTTTAAAATTTTGCAAAACCTCACCGGAAGCTCGAAGCCCCTGTCGAGCCACTCCACAGGCTGCAGGGTATGACTTATACAGTGCGGAAAATCACCTAGTCCCTAAGGGAGGCAAGGCGCTCGTTAGCACCGACATCTAAGTAGAAATTCCACCGGGATGTTACGGTAGGATTGCGCCCCGCTCAGGATTGGCCCTCAAATATTTTATTGATGTTGGCGCTGGGGTAGTAGACCCCGACTACAGGGGGATAATAAAGGTCCTGTTGTTTAATTTTTCGAAGGAAGATTTTGAAGTAAAAGCTGGAGAGAGAATAGCTCAGCTCATATGTGAGCGAGTGGGCTTCCCGCCTCTAGAGGAAGTGTCCATGATAAGCCCCACCAGCCGAGGGAGCGGAGGATTTGGCTCCACGGGGAAGACCGAGATGAGAAGCTTGGTAGCTGTAGGGGAAAAGCCAATAGAGGAAGATTTGGGCCCATTGTTGTCCGACTGTAAAGCCAGTCCGGAGTTACGAGTGGGTGAAGAACTCTCGATAGTGCAGAAGCACCAACTGTTCAGCCTGTTGGCGAAGTTTAATGATGTGTTGACATCCGTGCCTGGCGAGACGAACTTGGTTGCGCACGAAATCCTCACTCCTCCTGGAAAAATTGTCCGGCAAAGACCATATCATTTGCCCGAAGCCAAACGACAAGAGGTCATCGCGCAAGTACACGATATGGTGGAGATGGGAGTGATAGAAGAGTCCCGAAGCCCTTGGTCCAGCCCTATTGTCCTCGTCCCTAAGCCGGACGGAACAATGCGTTTTTGCATTGACTTCCGACAGGTCAATGACATTTCCACCTTCGATGCGTATCCGATGCCACGCATAGAAGAGCTTCTAGACCGGCTGGGTCAAGCTAAATATCTCACCACACTAGATATGACGAAAGGCTACTGGCAGGTTCCCCTGACCAGAGAGGCACGTCCAAAAACAGCCTTTACAACACCAGTTGGCCTGTTTCAGTTTCGACGCATGCCTTTCGGGCTACATGGAGCCGCGGCGACCTGTCAGAGGCTTATGGATATAGTCTTACGACCTCATCAAGAGTATGCAACAGCTTACATGGATGACATAGTTATCCATAGCTCTACGTGGAACCAGCATTTAGTCCAAATAAAAGCAGTCTTAAATGCGATGCGGCAAGCTGGTTTAACTTTGAATCCAGGAAAATGCATGTTTGCAGCGGGCGAAGTTAAATACTTAGGACATGTAGTAGGCAGAGGTACTGTCCGTCCTTTATTAGACAAAATTGAAAGCGTGCGCAGTTTCCCCGCACCCCAGAACAAAAAGCAGCTAAGGAGCTTTTTAGGGCTCATAGGGTACTATAGGCGCTTCATCCCACATTTCGCTGAAGAAAGCGCCATCTTCACAGAGATGTTGCGTAAAAATGCCCCAAACACGCTAGCCTGGACAACTGAGGCAGAGACTGCCTTCAAAACATTGAAAGAGAAACTATGTAGAGCTCCCATTCTAAAAGGGGTGGATTTTCATCAGCCATTTTTACTCCAAACAGACGCATCAGAAATCGGCCCAGGAGCCGTCCTTTCACAAATGCAGGAGGGAGCTGAACACCCCATCATGTTTTTAAGCAGAAAACTGTCACCAGCCGAGAAGAAGTACTCGACGATTGAGCGTGAGTGCTTAGCTATCAGGTGGGCGGTTGAAGCTTTGAAGTTCTACCTTATGGGAAGGAGGTTTACCCTCATCACCGATCATGCCCCGCTCAAGTGGTTGAGCCAGATGCGCAACAATAATAGCAGACTAACTAGATGGTACATGGCATTACAACCGTATGAATTTCAAGTGCAACACAGAGCAGGGAAGCTGCATGAGAATGCTGACGCCATGTCTAGGATTACGTGCTGTAATGAGGGTCATTCAGCCCGTAATATTTTAAGAGGGGGGATGTGTCATGATGCGGGCACTAATAAAGTTGGTTTTAAGAAAAGAAATCCTGTTTTAGAAGAACTAGATGTGCAGTTACCTTCAGGCACAGCTAGAGGGAGCAGGAACAGACATACTGGTCTTAATGAACCTAATCTCACTGATGACCTGCAGCTGAAAGGGAACCAGGAAGTCAGCAGTAACGGTTCACTTTATAAGCCAGAGCAGAATGCTTCTGAGCAGCAGAGAGAGGAGTGTCATAAGCAGCAGTGGCATAAGCAGAGGAAGCAGTGGGCACAGCAGGAGCTGAGGAAGGAGGAGAAAGAGGAAGAAGGAACTGGAGCTGGACTAGAAGGAGAAACAGCAGAGAAGCCTGGAGGCTATCAAGGACATAAGCCTGATTGCTGTGGAAGAAGCCAAGCTGGAACCTGGAGGAGAAACAGACCTCACAAGGTGGGAAGTCAGAAAGCCCAAACTGGACCTGTTGTGCAAGGGGAGTTTGGTGGAAGTTGCTCCAAGGTGAGAGGCTCTGCCACGCCTAGTTCCTATACTCTGCCTGTTTGTAACATAGAGAGAAGAAAGCTAAGAACCAGAGAGGGAGGTTCTGACAGAAGCTTATCTCTAGAGGATCATTGCCCAGTTTTACCTATTCAGAGGGAAAAGCAGTTTTACAAGCAACGGAAGTTTTTACTCAGTGAGCCAAGGTATGAGGCATTGAAGATTAACTGTAATGATTGTACTGCTAAAAGCTATGCTAAAAGAAGGATTCCTCCTAAGGGAAACAAGAGTGCAGACTGGTTCACTAAACTACCGCCAGCCTTAAGAGTCCATGGTTATGTGAAGCCAAACTCCCAAGCTGGAGATTACCATGCTGAAATAGACAGGGATAGTGAAAACCCTTTGAATCAGTATAGGGGAGAGGATTTGATGGAAGTGGATTCTCCCAGCACTATTCCCACACCTTTGCCTAAGGAAATGGAATGTGATTGGTGCACTGCCTATGCTCCAGAGTGTGTATGCTCCACAGAAGAATAAATGAAGTATAATTGATGTTTATTATACTGGATATTACTTTGAAGAAAACCGGCTTTAAACTGTGAAGTAACAGTTAATTAGCCAGTGAATATTGGTACCTTTTGAAACAAAGGACTGTTTCTGTTATCTAAAATATCTCTTAGTTGAACCTTGCTTTAAACGGGGAATAAAAGCCTTTATTACCCTACACTCGGACTCCTTGTTCTTTAACAGCGCTACCTAGTGGCGTATAATCTTTGTGTCACCAGCAACCGGGTGACAACATGTATGTGGCTGTTTTAAGTGCAGACAATTTTGCTACCATCACAGTGTGTTTTGTTGACATTACTCTATTCTTATGTGCTGCCTTGTTACAATTTTCTTTATTCTTATTTGAATAACTACTAAACAATTAGTATAAAGAATTCATCCAAGAAACTTTTATCTCGATCGCACTCAATCTGAAACGTTCACCTCAAACTGCTAACCCAATGTAGCAAAAAATCAGTACGTGATGGAGCAAATTGGTTACCAGATTTGGATTCAGCGCACCAAAAAACGTAAAAATCAATCGAAACATTAGAGGCAGTTTAAAAAAAAAAATTTTTTAGTGTACCTGTGTAATAGTAGTGAGCCGGTCAATATAGTATATCTGGATTTTCAGAAAAGCCTTTGACAAGTTCCTTCATGAGAGTGTCTTGGCAAAATTAAAAAATTAAGGGATAGGAGGCAGTGTACTATTGTGGATCAGGAACTGGTTAAAAGATAGAAAGCAGAGGGTAGGGCTGAATGGCCAATTTTCCCAATGAAAGATGAATAGTGGGGTACCCCAGTTTTGAGCTGGGTCTGCTGCTTTTTAACATATTCGTAAATAACCTGAAATGGGAACAATGAGTGAGGTAGTCAGATTTACAGATTACACAAAAGTATTCAAAGTTGTTAAAACTCAAGAGGATTGTGAAACATTTCAAGAGGACCTTCATAAATTGGAAGACTGGACGTTCAAATGGCAGATAAAATTTAATGTGGACAAGTGCAAAGTTATGCACCTAGGAAAGAACAACTCAAATTAGGAACCACCACACGGGAAAAAGATTTTGGCAGGAGCGGCTAAGAAGGCAAATAAAATGCTAGGAATCATCAGGAAAGGAGAAAAAAAAGGATATTATAATGCCTCTGTATCATTTCATGGTGCGACCGCACCTTGAATATTGTAGCAATTCTGGTCGCTTTATCTTAAAAAGGATATTGCAGAATTAGAAAAGTTACAGAGAAGTTCCACCAAAATGATAAAGGGGATGGAAGGATACCCCTATGAGGAGAAGCTAAAAAGGTTTGGGCTTTTCAACCTGGAAAAGCGACGGCTGAGGAGAGACATAATTGAGGTCGATAAACGTATTTATTAATCTTTAAGGCGCAGAGGGCTATGCGTGTAGAATTGAATATCGCTGCTACCCATGTAGCCCCTTCCTCCACCCCCTCTCCACCATGGAATGCACCTAACATGCTCTGATGCTAGGCAGATAGCATCTGCGCACATTAGGGATTTAGCCGGGATATTCAAAAGGAACTACCCGTGTATCTCGGATAAGGCCCTTACACTGGTAACCAAAGAAGATACCTATCTAAGGGCCTTCAAATATTGGGCCCTTACAGTTTAACTGTTAGACAGTTAAGTATTTACTTGATCTGTGGGCTGATAACCTTTACAATTCTGAATGGTGTAGAGTCTGTACTTCTTTGTATTTCAGTCATTTCGGTTTGTTTCAGGCTTTTGGATGAGGGAGATTAGCAGTCTGTCCCATAATATTTCTGGAATATATGTGTTTTTAACATCTTGCTGAAGGCCTTCTTCAGGGGAAATAAAGGAATACACAATCCTTGAGAAAATACAATAAAAATACATTAAAAATAATAAAAACGCATAAGAGAATCAATTTAAAATACATTAAAAACAAAAACAATAACAATAACTACATGTTAAAAATGGATATGACACGGCGGATCCAAGATGGCGATGGAGTAGGACGCCGAGTGTGTTGGTTCTGGTCCGGTATCTGAACGATCTTTTCTGATGGGGAGGAAAAGGAAACAGCTTGCTCAGAAGCCCTCGGGGTCATCTTCCTCGGCTGGTCAGCTTGTTCAGACGTCGATTACTGGATTTTGTGCCCCCACTGGCAGTATGGCTTCGAGGGATCTGCCGTTGGTGCAGGCGGATCTCAGCGTGGAAGGGGTCCTTCTGAGCCCTGTTCAGGCGTCCCCAGCTCAACCTGGAGGCACTCTCAGGGTGTCGCAGTCAAGTGAGGTTTCACCGTCGCGTGAAGCTGCTGTGTCTTCTGAGGGCTCCCGTGGAACGGATTTGTCAGCAGTTGGAGTCGCAGAGGGTCGAGCAGGAGTGTCTCCCTCTGGCGGTTCCTCGGGGGTAGAGTTTGGTGGAAGTAGCTCCCCCCGTATTGTGGTGTCTCGGTTGCCTGGGAGGGTGGTTAAACCGGCGCCAGTAACATTGGATAGCTTATGGGAAGCTATCTCTACCCTCCAGCAGTCCTTCTTGCCCTTTGTGGGTTCTGTATCTCAGGATTTGTCTGAAGTTAAAGCGCAGTGCTCCTCTCTGGAAACAGAGGCGACTATTCATGCTACAAAAATACTACAGGTGGAATCCAAGGTGGAGGAGTTGCAGGCCCTTGGTGTGGTGAATTCAAGGGATCGGTTGATCCAGGCGAGGAAAATTGAATTTCTTGATAATCAGCTGAGGAGGAACAATTTAAGGTTCCTGAATTTTCCGAGGTCACCCTTGCTCGCACCGTTGGACCTGGTCCGTAAGTACTTTCTGGAAGTCCTACAGATGCCCGAGGCTTCACTACCCCCCCTGGCAAGGGCCCAATATGTGTCTATTTCCTCAGTGGACTCGCTTGGTCAGCAGGGTAATGCTGCGGGTCCAGCGTCTCCTACATTGAACTTGACTGAATTTCTTGAAAGCTCGCTGAAGGTGGTGACAAGCCGGGCTACTCTTGTGGTTAATTTTGCCTTTGAATCAGATAGGAATGCTGTGCTGAAATTGTATTTCCTAAAAATGTCTCAATCTCAATTTATGGGCGCAAAAATACATATTTTTCCTGATCTTTCTCGGGACACCCAGAAAAGGAGGCGAGACTTTCTGGCTTTACGCCAGAGAGCCCTCTCTCTGGGAGCTCAATTTAAACTAAGATATCCGTGTAAGTGTGTGATTTTGTATCGTGCTAAACAATATTTGTTTTTTGAGGCCCTGCAATTGTTGCAATTTATACAAAGTAGGGAGGGAGGGATAGAGGGGAGTCCCATATCGGCTGCCATACAATGATATCAATGCTCCTGTGATTATCTGTTTTGTAACTTAGTTTCTAAGTATGATTTTCTTTTTTCTTGGATCTTATAGTGGTTTTATGGTGGTCTAGAATTATTGTTTTGTATTTCCTTGGGTGGAATTTTCATAGAGATTTTTTTTTTTTATCTCTTTACGATATGTGTATTTCGCTTCAGATTATATTCTCGAATTGTTTGTAATAATTTTAAAAAGTTAAATAAAAAAAAATGGATATGACAATAAAAATTAAAATGATGACATACAGTAATGTAAAATCATTATTCCTTCTGAAGAAGGCCTTGGGCCAAAATGTGTTGGGGTCAATAAAACATGAAATTTGCTAGTCTTTGCACCAGCTCCTTTTGTTCTTAACCTCAGAGCAACTACTGACCTAAAACATTTCAGGAAGATGTTGTTCTTAGTAGTACACTGCAGGTACTTAGTTGCTCTCCTTTGTTGTTGCTCTGAGATTAGACAGAAAGGAGTTCCATAAAGTAGGTCCGTATTTGGAAAATGTGCGATGGCATCTTTCTTGTGTACTGGTTGTTTACTGTCTGGGGACTTTAAGGAGATTCGTGGTTTCGTTTCTTCTTGGTCTGTTGTCTGTAGGTGTGGGTATGAGAGATTATAAGCAGCTGCAGTTAGGTTATGTATACTCCTGAAGGGGTTCATGATTGATTTGTATTGTATTCATGCTTGAATGGGTAGCCAATGTAGCTCTTCTTGTCTAGGTGTCCATAATATCAAGTGAACTGTGGAGTTTTGAGCTATCTGGAGTGGAAGGAGTGTACCTTTTGGTAGTCCATGGAGTAATTAAATTAATGAATGGAGTGGAACGGGTAAGTGTAGATCAATTCTTTACACCATCAAAAAGTAGACGGACTAGAGGACATGCAATGAAGCTACAGAGTAACCCTTTTAAGACTAATAAGAGAAAATATTTTTTCACTCAATGTGTTATCAAATTCTGGAATTCGTTACCAGAGGATGTAGTAAAAACTGTTAGTGTAGTTGGGTTTAAAAAAGGTTTGGACACGTTCCTGGAGGAAAAGTCCATAAACCATTATTAAAAAGGACCCAGGAAATCCACTACTTGTCCCATTATAAGCATTATGGAATCTGTGTGTATTTTTGGGAAACTGCTAGGTACTTGTGAGCTGGACTGGCCACTGTTGGAAACAGGATACTGGGCTTGATGGACGTGGGTGTGACCCATTCTGGCATTTCTTATGTTCTTAGGATATCAACACTATTCTGATAGGGATGTCACTGACAACAAAAAACAGATTACACAGGTACACTACCAAAAAGCTGCCTCCAGTTTTGCAACTGATTCCTATAGATTTTGGGGTGCTAAATCCAGGAAAAATAGCCAAAATGTTCCATCACGTCACATTTTCTTGCAAAATTAGATTTCTTACCCATATAAGGAATGTTCACATAATTTCTTTTTAGCCGACTGCAGTTTATTTTCTTGGCCCAAAATAGAGGTTGTAATGGTTAACTAACTAGAAACACTCCCTCATGATATTTTAGAGTGTTTTGTATTCATTTTATACATTAACAGGACAATTGGGAGGCGGGGGGCTAAATCCAGTACTCGCGCTGGCGCATGTTCTTTCCTGTTCGCCTCGCCTCGTTCGCTCGCTCAAACACGGTGGTTGCGACATGAACGTTCCTGTCAAATTTCAGTTTCTTGCAAGTTCATTATTACCTTTTGTTTGCTCAGTCGTAATCCAGCTTTATTCCGAAGTGGTTCACTACAGTTGTAGTTTGCAGTGCTGTGTATTTGTAATGGCTCACAGAGCCAGAGGTTGCGTCAACTCTCCGGACAGTTTTTGTTTTATTTGTGGGGAATATACCGTGAAAAAGCGGCAGAGGAACATTTCTGCATTTATTAAAAAAGTATATTTCACCTATTTCGGTTTGAAGTTAGGCGATCAAGACAAACCGTGGGCTCCTCACAAAGTGTGCAAGACATGTGAGGAAGATCTACGCTTATGGATGAAAGGTAAAAAACAAGCATTTCGTTTCGGAATACCTATGATGTGGCGTGAACAAAGAGACCACAGCAGTGACTGCTATTTTTGCTCTTGCATTGTGAAGGGATACAACTTAAAAAATAAGAACGTAATAAGTTACCCCAACCTTCCCTCAGCAATTAGGCCTATGCCTCATAGCAACGAAGTACCTGTGCCTGAACCACCAAAATCTTTGGATCATATTTGTGTGGACGGTTCTGATCATGATGAGACTCATCAGATGGCTTTTCCCGATGAGTCCAGTACTTCCGAGTTTGAAACTGAACCAGATCCGAAACCTGAACTTTTCACTCAAGCTGAATTGAATGATTTAGTCCGGGATTTAGGACTCCCAAAAGATGCTGCCCAACTGCTAGGTTCTCGGCTTAAACAGAAAAATCTATTGTCACCAGGAACAACTTTTTATTGGTACCGCAACCGCGAGACACAATTTTTGAAGTATTTCAGCAAAGAGGAAGATTTGGTATTTTGCAACGATATATACGGAGTGATGGAAACGTTTAAACTCAAGTATGATCCTGCTGAATGGCGGCTGTTCATTGATTATTCAAAAGACAGCATAAAAGGTGTTCTTCTTCATAATGGCAACACATTCGCTTCAGTTCCTATTGCTCACTCTGTTATTCTCCAAGAAAAATACGAGAATTTGGCCCTGATTCTTCAGAAGATTCGTTATGATGAGCATAAGTGGATGATTTGTGGTGACTTTAAAATTCTATCCATGCTATTAGGGCAGCAATCCGGTTTCACCAAATATCCCTGCTTCCTTTGCTTGTGGGATAGCCGGGCCCGCGACCAACACTGGGGGAAAAAAGACTGGCCAATTCGGGAGTATTTGAGACCCGGTGAGAAAAATGTTCTTCATGAGAGCTTGGTACCTCGTGATAAAATTCTATTACCACCTCTCCACATTAAGTTGGGTCTCATTAAGCAATTCATCAAGTCCCTTCCAAAAGATGGTGAGTGCTTTTGGTACCTTTGCTCAAAGTTCCCCCGACTTTCTGAAGCAAAGCTAAAGGAAGGAGTGTTTGTTGGCCCTGATATAAGGAAACTCATTTCAGATGGAGCATTCGCTGAAACGATGTCTGAGAAGGAAAAAGAAGCCTGGGATTCCTTCAAGGATGTTGTTCTCAAATTCTTGGGGAACAGGCGGGATGAGAACTATAAGGATATTGTTGCCAGGATGCTCAATGCCTTCAAAGAACAAGGCTGTAACATAAGCCTGAAAGTCCATTTCTTGCACTCCCATGTGAACTACTTTCCCGAAAACTTGGGGGCGTACAGTGAAGAACAAGGTGAAAGGTTTCACCAGGACATCAAGGACACAGAGAGAAGGTACCAAGGAAGATGGAACACCACTATGATGGCTGATTTCTGCTGGTTGCTGCTGCGGGAAACCCCAGATGAAAAATACGCCAAGCAGCGCACCAAGAGAAGCATTCAGGGGAAGAAGAAACGGGCCCACCAGGAGATTGATTGACCCAAGAATGACTTTAAAATCTAAACTGTGTTGACAAATATCGTGTTTTTACTAAACTTTGAAATAAAAATTTGCTAGTTATTACCACAGTGTCAAATCTCATTTATTAGAATTTTATTTTCACACCATCGGGTGTTTGTCTTCATGTATTGCAATGGTGCGGTTTGCGTTTTCTATTCTTACATACATACCTGTACAACATTTTTTGCACATTTCTTTGCTTTGCTTTGTGTCTAACCTCGCTCTTATATGCTCAATGTTTGTGCACATGTATGTGGCTGTTTTAAGTGCAGACAATTTTGCTACCATCACAGTGTGTTTTGTTGACATTACTCTATTCTTATGTGCTGCCTTGTTACAATTTTCTTTATTCTTATTTGAATAACTACTAAACAATTAGTATAAAGAATTCATCCAAGAAACTTTTATCTCAATCACACTCAATCTGAAACGTTCACCTCAAACTGCTAACCCAATGTAGCAAAAAATCTGTACGTGATGGAGCAAATTGGTTACCAGATTTGGATTCAGCGCACCAAAAAACGTAAAAATCAATCAAAACATTAGAGGCAGTTTAATAAAAAATTTTTTTAGTGTACCTGTGTTATTTGGTTGCAGCTGCTATCCAGAGCTTGACACTAAATGCCGAGAATAATTTGCTCAAGGCAGACGATGGTTGATCATTGCCATAGACTGATTATCGGCCTTCATGGTTTTCTACTTTTAAAACCAAAGCTGCTAAGCTCTATCTTTTAAAATTCATTTGAAGTCTGGTTTTTTAAATATTATCATTGAACTAATATTATACTTTGGGGAATGTTTACTAAACCGCGTTACTGTGCGGGGCGCACTTGAGCGTGCGCTAAGGTACCTTAGCGCACGCTAATAATGCATTTTTGTGCCCCGCACACGTGCGCGCCGCACAAACGTGCCCGCTCATGTGCGCGTCACGCAAATGAGCGATAGAGGTGTGGAAAGGCTCCTGGAGGGCGGAGGAAGGCTCCCCAGGGGCGGAGAGACGGGGTCAATGGGTGGAGAGTGGGAGGGGAGAGGCTCCCCGCACAGGAGCAAGGCTGAAATCCGATGAAAAAAATACCGCGAGTGAAAACCTCGCGGTAGAGCCGATTTAAAGGGAAGAGAAACCATTTCTGTCAGCAATGTACAGCAAAACCTGGGAAACCTACAAAACGTGAGCAGTGTGATACATGTGCACAGAACAAAATAGCAAATAAAAATTGAAAATGACCACAACAAAATTCTAAAAAATTATAATCCAGCTGGGAAACAGTGATAGTCATGGAAAACAGCAAAAATCACTCCCAAGAAAGCCCCAAAAAAGAAATATGAATTTTAGAAGGGTTGACGCTCAGTCCCCATACAAGGGGAATGATCCCACAGTGAAATTGTGCAGAGCAGGGTTTGGCCAGGTTTCCTATCTCCAGGGACTGCACTGTCTCTGTGGTGCAGTGAACACAGACAGTGTGTTCAGAAGCTAAAAATCACTTGTTCAAGTCCCAGCTGGGGCTCCTGCAAACCCAATCCCAATATTTTACCCACCACTAAACCATGATAGTAAAGACCAACCTTTTTTGCAGATAACAAAAGCATGGTCCAAACACCTCTATTTTACCCTACAGAGCACAGACACCAGAAACATGCGCATTACCTAGACCACAGTCCCCTCAATGCAGTCCTGGAGGGCCACATATCATTTAGCTGTGATGCTGTCACCAATATAAGGCCATGTCAGCATGGTGGCAGAGGGGTACCGTTGGTGGAGGAGGCAGTGGCTGCTGCCCACAGCAGACGGTGGCCTAGCCCCCTTCACGTGGGTGCAGTGCACTCCAACAGACAGGCCCTGTCTGACAAACAGCCATGGACTCCCCAGGGAATGCACTGCTTTTGTGCTAAGACAGTGGTGCAGTGTACACAGCCAGGGCCTTAAGGACCAGAAGGTCACAGGTTCAAATCCCAGCTGGGGCTCCTACCAACCCAGTCCCCTTATTTTACCCATGAAGAAAACATGGTAGTAAAGACTGAACCATTATTGCTAAGGACATGAGCATGGGTCAAAAACCTCTATTTTACCCTACACAGCACAAACACCATAGAAATGTGCATTACCTAGGGCAGAATCCCCCAAATGCAGTCCTGGCGGCACACAAATCCATCAGGGTTTATGCTGTCTCCAATCTAAAGGATGGAGCGGTTCTGATGGTGGAGGTGGCAGCGGCTGGTGCCCACAGCAGACGGTGGCCTAGCCCTGTCCAGGTGGGTGCCGTGCACTGCAACAAACAGGCCCTGTTGGATGTACAGTCATTGGCTCCCCAGGGAATGCAGCATATCTGTGGAAACACGGTGGTGCAGTGCACACAGACAGTGTGTACAAAAACAAAAGGTCACAAGTTCAAAACCCAGATGGGGCTACTTCCAATCTAGTCCACATATTTTTCCCACAACTAAACCATGATAGTAAGGACAAACCTTTATTGCAGAGAACATACGCATGGTTAATACGCCTATATTTTATCCCACCGAGCACAGACACCATAAACAGGGGCATTACCTAGAGCAGTCTCCCAAATGCAGTCCTGGAGGGCCAAACACCATTCAGGTTCCATGCTGCCTCTAATAAAGATGCCTGTGCTGCATATCTATGCACCACCCCCATGGTATGCAGATGTATCTCATGCATATTCATGAGGGACAGCATGAAAACCCGAACAGTGTTTGGCCCACCAGGACTGGAGCTGGGAACCTCTGCCGTAAAGCAGCAGCCAACAGGGGCAGACACACACACACCCACACCCACAGGCCCCATTTGCTAATGCCTCCTGGAGAGGCAGGACATTGGGCCCTGCGTGCATCTCCCAATACTAGCACTTGCATACCTTAGCAATGCCACCCTACACCTGGGTATACGGTACACACCTATCAAACGTTTCCTATGATTACTGGCAGATAGCTAGTCCGACGTTAAGCACAGTTTGCTCATTGAGCTCCATCATAACAATCTTTCTGATGTCTGCAGTGTGTGCTTCAGGTCTGGTCTCTGACAGTGTTTACCACCCTGGGGAGTGACCCCCAACAGTATTGCGTAGCATATCCATGCCTGTACTGTGCCCAGGACTGGTGTGGAGGGCAGGGCTGCTAAACTCCTCTATAGTAGCACAATGCTGGCATAGGTGTGGGAGTGTGTGTCTGTCTATACAGTGTGTGGTGGCTTTAAACACCTTCCACAGCCCACACTGCCAGCACTGTTGCCAGTATTGGCCTGCCAATGTGCATAATGAGGAGCAAGGTACCATGGGTATAGCCCGGACAGGGTGACCTGGCCAGGATGCATCTGCACAGGGCATAGGGCACTGGCTGGGACATTTTAGTGCCCGGCCACCACCTACACAGACAGGGTGACCTCAGTATGTCCTGCTGGGAGATCACTCTCACTCTGACTGTGCAGTGACGACAGCATGGCTAGGCACCCCCATAGTGCTGTATAGTATTTCTCTCATGTGATATTTATGGGTTTCCTTTTGGGGCCCAGTCACTGATTTATTTGCTTGTTGTGTTTGCTGATGTCCCAGTTCTGGGTGCATGCATTTCCACCAGGAACATGCACTATGGACTAGCTAGCAGGCTGTTTGCAGCTGGTATGTGTCTTGATGGAGTGGCTTGCAGGGTGCAGTGGCTGAAAGCTTGGTGCAAAAGAATATCAGATGGTGGTGGCGTGCAGCTTAGCACCTCCAGGCCTAATGTCTGTTTGCTATTGTGTTATGGATGTGTACAGAGTTGCATTGACTGCCCTGTGGGGCATCTGCTCCCCAGCAGGACTGGGGTTGATGGTCCCCTCCTCTACTGCCACCATTGCAGGTAGGTGGAATATGGATCTGTTGATGGAAGACCTTGTTTGTCACCCTCAGCCCTGGAGGAGGAGAATGGTGGTACATGATCCTCCTAGGGGTCCATAGGGGCTACACCTGACTGAGACAGACAGTGATATGCAAGGTGTTTCTGCAGACACTACCTACCTCACACATTAACACTGCTTTGGACCTCCAGCATGGCCTCTTTCAGTTATGGAAGGTGCTGTGGACCTGGTGCTGGGCGCCTCACTGCACCCTCAGGGTGAGCACAGTACCCGCACAATGTGACGGTGTGTAGCTACACTGTGCCAGTAAAACACACGGTCAGTACCCCCTACCAGGCCGAGGTGCTGTGGGGGTGCACATGGTTACTTCCCCCTACCAGGCCGAGGTGCTGTGGGGGTGCATACCCAATCTTGTGTTTATCTGTGGACAGCTGATTTGCATGTGCAGTGCATCATGGGTACGGGTGGGCTAACCCTATCCTGGTGACCACAGCAGACTGTCTGTGTGGTGACGTGCACTCCCTCTGCAGTCAGCCAGGGGCTTGCTAGCTGTTATAGAGCTGTAGTCCACTGGTTACTTCACTGTCTGTAGAGCCAGAGTTCATGGGTTCAAACCTGCAGTGGGGTTATTTGATAGGGCTGCCCAAAGCATTATCTCTTTTTAATGTACACTATTGCTGCCAGCAAAAACACCCTCATCATACTGTACCCATAAGGTGCCTCTGAGGGCGCTTTATAGGGCGCCTTATAGGTTACCTTATGGTTACCGTCCATATAAGGTGCACTATATATTATCCTGTGGAGCAACTTATAGGGTGCCCTATAGGGGACATTTTAGGGTGCCGTGGCGGACAGTGCACTTTATAATGTGCCCTATGGAGTGCCTTATAGGGTGCCTTATGCGGCACCTTCAATTACGGCACGTGAGGGCCTGTTTGCTGGCAGCAATTAATAAAACACAACTAAAGTGCTGCAGGAAAAAATATGTACATTGCAAAGCTTATGCCACAACCAGCCTTATGCATTAGGCACACTGGGGAGCAAATTCATGACCCCTGTATCAGCAGTCAGTGCCTTAACCATTGTGCTCCACTGCTGCTCCTCCTTGCATGTCAGCGCACCTACTTATGCTTTTCATTCCTTAAACTGCACAGTGCTGCCATAAAAACATTGCTGTGACCTTGCGGTACCTCATACGGCACCCTCTAAAGCACCCTATAAGCAACATTCTAGGGTGCCTTGGCGGACAGTGCACTTTAAAACGTGCCTTATGGGGTGCCTTATGTTAACACGCTTTGAGAGTGTGTTTGCTAGTAGTAGTAATTAAAATAAAAAATAAAATGCCTCCTAAAGCAAACTTACCCATAATAGGTAATGCCTCTGCCAGCCTTGTTCATTGGGCACAGTGGGGGATTGAACCCATGATCTCTGCATTATTGGTCAGTGTCTTAACCATTGTGCTGTGGCTCTGTTCTTGTGTTTGTGCATCAGCGCGCCGCCTTATGCCGCCCATTATTTAAATGCCTCCTAAAGTAATGCTTCAGCTAGTTGTCTTCATTAGGTACTGTGGGGGATTGAACCCCTGATCCTTGCACCAGTGGTCAGTGTCTTAACCATTGCGCTGTGGCTCTGCTTCTCTGTTTGCACATCAGCGCGCCACTTATGCCTCCCGCGCAGCTTTCTCATGCGCTAATGTGCGGGGCGCACATGGGCGCCACGCACATTAGCGCATGAATAATCCCGGTTTTGCTTTTTTCAGCAAGACACGCCCACTCCTTATATGGCACCCGCGCACTAGCGCGGCCCGCACATTACCGGGGTTTTAGTAAACATACCCCTTTGGTATTTACATGATTTTAGATTTTTCTCCGATGTACCTTTTTCAGTCAATAAACGACTCCTTGATGCAGTCATGTGGTGGAAAGATGGCCTTCATCGTATGCACTCCTTTGGTTCTGTAGCACCGAGACTCTTCAGGCATTTTTAAGATAAGATTTTTAAAATGGTAAATTATAATTCACAATCCAAAAAAAAAAGGAGCTTCTTTATGATCTGTTACTGAAAATAAACCATACTCAACATTTTGAGAAATGAGTGGCATCATTACGGAGGTCTTTTTCTGAGGCCTACCTAGGTGCCTACCCTTGGCACACTGATATAAAAATACCCTCCTTGGGGGGTAATTTTAAATAGGAGTTTTCTCCTAAATCAGCCTTTTAAGTGCAGCAAGAGTCCTCATAAGTTACTCATCGTGAATGCATATAAAACTATGCACTGAAGGCAAACTAAAGCAAAGTTTTAAGCATTTTGAAAGTAGGTATTTTGGAAATGGAGTTACATACCTAGTTTCTATTTTGGCAAACATACGTGCTCATGTTTACCTGCCTTCCTATATTTTTTCCTAAATAGGAAACCATAGAGACAGGTCTACAATTATCCATATTAGTTTATTTATTTTTAATAAGAAGCTGAACCACAGCTTTTTCTTTTACAAGTACTGAAGTTATGGCTTCCAGTGAAGTTGCTGCCTTATCCACATTGACAAAATATCTTTTTCTACCCTAACTAATCAGGAGTGAAATGAACAGGCAATGGTTCTTTGAGAGAATGTTCTCTACTGATATTTTCAACTGGTTCATCTCAGATCAACCCCCATTTGGTTCAATCTTTGAAACACGGGACAAATTCGCACCACCGGGGTGCATTAAAGTAGCTGGAGAAAACAATTTTGCACTATAAACAGTGAAATTTTTCATCCATTTTTAATCAAATTTGCTTAAAACTTGCTGATGACCATCTGCTACAAAGTCAATGGCACTCCAAAAAAGGGACAAACAGCACTATCAGTGACGTGAAGACTGCAAACTATCATCGGAGAGCCAAAGTGGCACAAGAAGTGGAATGAGAACCCAAATCATAGAGAGAAGAGCTCAAGAGCACCACAACTGGCAGAAAAAAACACTGGATGAGGGGCAAATCAGTGCCACTATTGGCAACAATTCCTGATGGACTCCATTGCAAAGCGAGGTACCAAAGCTCCATCAATGGTTGGGAAAAATCATATTGCTAAAGCTGTTACCCACATTGCCTCTTTCCAGACAGAGATCCCAATGCAGTTGAAGGACCGGTTTCATGTGCAGGATGCCTGCATGCTGAAGCTCTCAGGAAAGAAGTGGAGGAGCTCAGGGAAGAGGTGGTGAGGCTGAGAAGCATTCGAGACAGTGAGAAGTATATTGATGAGATGCTTCTTGAAATATCCCAGCTTTCCAACAGAGGTGAAGATGGAAGGTTACAGAAGGAAGAAGGTTGGACACGAGTCACCAGAGCCTGCAGTATCAACACTCCAACTCCTCCAGCACTTGAAGTAAAGAAGCAGTACGCAGCCCTGGAATTGGAGGAGGTGGAAACATTTGAGGAAAGGGACAAACCACAGCTCAAGTACCCCAAAGTTACAGAATTAGTCACCACAAGCAAGTGAAGTGTAGTCACAGTTGGTGACTCTTTTCTGAGGGGTACTGAGGTGTCCATCTGCTGACCAGATTTGATGTCCAGAGAAGTGTGCTGTCTGCCAGGTGCCAAAATCTGAGATGTTACGGAGAGTTTGCTGAGACTCATCAAGCCTACTAACTATTATCCGATTTTGCTCGCCATGTCTGCAAAAAATAATACTTCTAGGTATCCCTCCAAGCATATCCAAAGTGACCTCAGGGGTCTGGGACAGACAGTGAAGCAGATAGGTGTGCAGGTGGTGTTTTCAATCGTCCCTGTTGAGGGTAAAAGCTGAGGCAGAGTTGCTCGCATTTTGGAGATAAATGCGTGGTTGATTGGAGTGTCATCGAGAGCGTTTTGGTTTTCTGGGCCATGGGATGATGTTCCAAGGGCTGCCTTTTCTAATGACTTTATATCTTTTTTAAGATACAGAGACCAGAATTGCACACATTATTCAAGGTGCGGTCGCACCATGGAATGATACAGAGGCATTATAATATCCTTTGTTTTATTCTTCATTCCTTTCCTTATGATTCCTAGCATTCTATTTACTTTCTTGGCTGCCACTACACACTAGGCAGAGGGTTTCAATGTGCTATCCACGATGATGCTTAAATCTTTTTCCTGGGTGGTGGTTCCTAATGAGGAACCCTGTATCGGGTAACCATTGTTTGGGTTGTTTTTTCCTAAGTACATAACTTTGCACTTGTCCACATTAAATTTCATCTGCCATTTGAACATCCAGTCTTCCAATTTATCAAGGTCCTCTTGCAATTTTCCACAATCCTCTTGGGTTTTAACAACTTTGAATAATTTTGGGTCATCTGCAAATTTGATTACCTCACTCATTATTCCCATTTCCAGATCATTTATGAATATGTCAAAAAGCAGCAGACCCAGCACAGATCCCTGGGGTACTCCACTATTCACCTTTCTCCATTGGGAAAATTGGCCATTTAGCCCTACCCTCTCTTTCTATCTTTAACCATTCGGCCACTATTTTCATACCCATTCTATAATGTATGCTCTGTGGATGGTGGACTATCTCTCTTAAATGTGTCTCTGTATAGTGTTGAGTATACCTGTTAGCATTTAACAAATGATAAATAGTAGTAGATGGCAAACAGAGACAGGTTTGCAATCTGCCTTGCCGGTATTCATTTGGTTCTTTTTTTCTCTAACTTGAATATGCACTAGCAAGTTGTCTGAACCCACAAAGCCAAAGAAAGATTTATACTCAGGGTTTCCTGACATTTTGGCAGAGAACTTGCCTGCCTGTGGCTCTATGTTCTGTTCTATATGATTTATTTCCCCATCCTCACTCTGCAGTGCATTGTTCACTCCTCAAAATGAGGCTACGGAGTTCACTCATACCCAGGAATATAGCAGAGGAGATTTCTAAAACATCTCTATTATACTGTAAGACTCTCTCTCTCTCTGTCTTTCTCAAGGTACTGTATTTTTTAGTTTCCTTTTCTTTATTTGGACTTCAGAAAACTTTGTCTAGTTTTCCTTGTTTTCTCTGTCTTCTCTGAATTCAGAACAACTGTTTCAGTTTCCAAATCAAGTGCTGATGAAAACCATTAGCTATGGGATTTGGGGGAAGGATGGCAGGGATAAGCTTATTTGGCTGCTTTTCAAAACATTTCAACAAAAACTATACTGTCAAAGTGGAACAATGTCAACCAATACAAAAAAAAACAATTTTATTTCATTAATGTTCTAAACCCAAAATTTAAAAGAGAGGGGAGAGAAAAAGACCTCAGAAACAGCAGTGATATCCTCTATTCTTCTCTTAGCATTTTCAAAATATTCCTCATTAAATATTTCACAAAATTAAATTAAAGAAGAAAACTAAGGGGTATGTTTACTAAAACCCCGGTAGAGTGCGGGCCGCAGTAGAGTGCGGATGCCATATAAGGAGTGGGCATTCCGTCGTGAAAAAGAAAAGCCGGAATTTAAATATGCGCTAAGGTACGCGGCGCCCTTGTGTGCCCCGCACCTTAGCGCATCAGATGGCTGCGCGGGAGGCATATGTGGTAAGCTGATGGGCAAGCAGAAGAGCAGAGCCACAGCACAATGGTTAAGGCACCTACCAATGATGCAAAGATCAGGGGCTCAAAGCCCAATAAAGACAGCTGGCTGAGGCGTTAATTTAGGAGGCAGTGAAATAATGGGCAGCATAAGGCAGCGCACTAATGTTTTTGGAGGCATATTAATAATGGGCGGCATAAGGCTAATGTGTTTGGGGGCATTTTAATATTGTGAGGCATATGGCGGCTCACTGATGTGCAAGCACAGGAACCAAACCACAGCCTTATGGTTAAGACACTGACCAACAATTCAGGGGTCAGGGGTTCAATCCCCCACAGTGCCCAATGAAGACAGCTGACTGAGGCAGTAATTTATGAGGTGTAGAAATAATGGGCATCATAAGGCAGCACACTGATGTTTTTGGCGGCATATTAATACTGGGCGGCAAAAGGCGGCACGCTGATGTTTTTGGTGGCATATTAATACTGGGCGGCATAAGGCGGTGCACTGATGTGTATTCACAGGAACAGAACCACAGCACAATGGTTAAGACACTGACCAATGATGCAAGGATCAGGGGTTAAAGTGCCCAATGAATAAGGCTGGCTGAGGCATAACATATTATGGGGAAGATTGCTTTAGGAGGCATTTTAGTCATATTTTAATTACCACTACTAGCAAACGCACTCCCAAAGCGTGTTAACATCAGGTGCCCTATAAGGCACATTTTAAAGTGCACTGTCAGCCTAGGCACCCTAGAATGTTGCTTATAGGGCGCTTTAGAGGGTGCCGTATGAGGTACCGCAAGGTCAGTGTACTGTTTTTTATGGCAGCACTGTGCAGTTTAAGGAATGAAAAGCATACGTAGGTGCGCTGACAGGCAAGGAGGAGCAGAAGTGGAGCACAATGGTTAAGGCACTGACTGCTGATACAGGGGTCATGAGTTTGCTCCCCAGTGTGCCTAATACGTAAGGCTGGCTGTGGCATCAGCTTTGCATTGTACATATTTTGTCCTGCAGCACTTTATATTTATGTTATTAATTGCTGCCAGCAAACACGGCCTCACGTGCCGTAATCAAAGGTGTCGTATAAGGCACCCTATAAGGCACTCCATAGGGCACATCAGAAATTGCACTGTCCGCCACAGCACCCTAAAATGTCCCCTATAGGGCACCCTATAGGTTGCGTCACAGGAGAATGTATAGTGCACCTTATATGGACGGGCACCATAAGGTGCCCTATAGGGCGCCCTATAAAGCACCCTCAGAGGCACCTTATGGGTACAGTACGCTGAGGGTGTTTTTTGCTGGCAACAAAATATGTACATTAAAAAAGATAATGCATTGGACAACCCTATCAAATAACCCCACTGTGGGTTTGAACAAATGACTTCTGGCTTCAGAGACAGTGCAGTAACCATTGGGCTATAGCTCTATAGCTGCTAGCAAGCCCCTGGCTGGCTGCAGAGAGCATGCATGTCACCACACAGACAGTCTGCTGTGGTCACCAGGATAGGGTTAGCCTACCCATACCCATGATGCACTGCACATGCAAATCAGCTGTCTACAGATTAACACAAGATGGGCAATGCACCCCCACAGCACCTCGGCCCGGTAGAGGGAAGTGACCATGTGCACCCCCACAGCACCTCGGCTTGGTAGGGGGTACTGACCATGTGTTTTACTGGCACAGAGTAGCTACACACCTTCACATTACTGTGCTCACCCTGAGGATGCAATGAGGCGCCCAAGAACAGGTCCACAACACCTTCCATGGCTGAAGGAGGCCATGCCAGAGGTCCAAAGCAGTGTTAATGTGTGAGATAGGTAGTTTCTGCACAAACCTTGGTTATCTATGTATATTTCATTAAGGTTTAGCCCCCCCACATCCCCCCAGGGGGGCCACGCTGCGAAACCACCCCCCCCCCCCCCCCCCCCGGCCAAGGGTGGCAAACAGGGTCCCTCATCAATAGATCCACATTCTACCTCCCTGCAAAGGTGGCAGTAGAGGGGACCATCAACCTGGGTCCTGCTGAGGAACAGACACCCCATAGGGCAGTCAATGCAGCTCTATACACACCCATACCACAATAGCAGACAGACATTAGGCCTGGATATGGTGAGCTGCACCCCACCACCATCTGATATTCTCCTGCAGCAAGTCATCAGCCACTGCACCCCACAAGCTGCTCCATCAAGACACATACCAGCTGCAAACAGTGTGCTAGTTAGTCCACAGTGCATGTTCCCAGTGGAGATGCATGCACCCACAACTGGGATGTCAGCATACACAGCAAGCAGTTACATCAGTGACTGGGCCCCAAAAGGAAACCCATATCTATTACATGAGAGAAATACTATATAGCACTATGGGAGTGCCTAGCCATGCTGTGGTCACTGCACAGTCAGGGTGAGAGTGATCTCTCAGCAGGACATACTGAGGTCACCCTGTCTGTGTAGGTGGTGGCCGGGCACTAATATGTCCCAGTCAGTGCCCTATGCCCTGTGGAGCACCCTGGCCAGGCCACCCTGTCTGGCCTATACCCATGGTACCTTGCTCCTCATTATGCACATTGGCAGCTCAATACTGGCAGCATTGCTGGCAGTGTGGGCTGTGGAAGGTGTTTGCAGCCACCACACACTGGATAGGCAGACAGCCACCCCCACACCTATGCCAACATTGTGCTACTATAGAGGAGTCCAGCAGCCATACCCACCACACCAGTTCTGGGCACAGTACAGGCATGGATATGGTACGCACTACTGTTGGGGGTCACTCCCCAGGGTGGTAAACACTGTCAGAGACCAGACCTGCAGCGCACACCGCAGACATCACAATGATTGTTATGGTGGAGATCAATGAGCAACATGTGCTTAACGTAGGAATTGATATCTGCCAGTTATCATGGGCAACATTTGATAGCTGTGTACCATATACCCAGGTGTAGGGTGGCAGTGCTAAGGTAAGCAACTGCTAGTATTGGGGGATACAGGCAGGGCCCAATATCCTGCCTCTCTAGGAGGCATTGGCCAATGGGGCCTGGGGGGGGGGGGTCTGGCCCTGTTGACTGCTGCTTTACGGCAGAGTGTCCCAACTCCATCCTGGTGTTCCAACCACTGTTTGGGTTTTCATGCTGTCCCTCAGAAATATGCATGAGCTACATCAGCATACCATGGGGGTGGTGCATAGATATGCAGCACATGCATCTTTAGCAGAGGCAGCATGGATCCTGAATGGTGTGGGGCCCTCCAGGACTGCATTTGGGAGACTCTGCTCTGGGTAATGCGGCTGTTTATGGTGTCTGTGTTTGGTGTGGTAAAATATAGGCGTGTGAACCATGCGTATGTTCTCAGCAATAAAGGTTTCTCCTTACTATCACGGTTTAGTTGTAAGAAAAATATGTTGACTGGATTGGCAGTAGCCCCAGCTGGGCTTTGAAGCTGTGACCTTCTGTTCCTGCACACGCTGTCTGTGTGCACTGCACCACTGTGTTGCCACAGATATGCTGTGTTTCCTGGGGAGTCCATGACTGTACATCTGACAGAGCCTGTCTGTTACGGTGGACGGTGCCAGCCTGCACAGGCCTAGGCCACTGTCTGCTGTGGTTTGCAGCCACTGCCCCCTCCACCGCCTGTTCCCTTCCGCCAACATGCAGACATGTCCCTATCTGGAAAAAAAATATGACCTGATTGAGTTGTGGCACTCCAGGACTGAATTTGGGGGACTCGGCTGTCGGTAATGGCCATTGTTATGGTTTGTGTGCGGTGTAGGGTAAAATATAGGTGTTGGAACCATGCTTATGTTCTCTGCCATAAAGGAGTGTCTGTACTATCACGGTTTAGTGGTGGGTAAAACTATGGGGACTGGGTTGGCAGGAGCCCCAGCTGGGGTTTGAATCTGTGACCCTCTGGTCTTACGGGCACTGGCTGTGTCCGCTGCACCACACTGTGGCCACAGAGACAGTGTAGTCTCTGGAGATAGGAAACCTGGCCGCACGAGTCAGACACCCTGCTCTGCACAATTTTACTGTGGGCTCGTTTACCTTGTATAGGGACAGGGGTGCAATTAGACCTCAAAAATGACCTCCAAAAAAAGGGGAAAAAACCAAAACCAAGCTGGTCAACAGTGATATCAATGGGCAACATGAAAAACACTCCCAGGAAAGCTCCATTAAAATGCAGTGATTTTTGAACGAGTATATGGAGCGTAGACCCTTCCAAAAATCATTTTTTTTGGAGCTTTCCTGGGAGTGTTTTTTATGGTTGCCCATTAATATCACTGTTGCCCAGCTGGATTATAATTTATTTGAAATTTTTTGTGGTCATTTTCAAGTTTTATTGCGGTTTTGTTCTGTGCACATGTTTTTCAGGTTTCCCCGGTTTTGCTGTACATTGCTGACAGAAATGGTTTCTCTTCCCTTTAAATCGGCTCTAACGCGAGGGGTTCACTCGCGGTATTTTTAATGCCGAATTCAGTCCCGCTCCTGTGCGGGGAGCCTCAACCCTCCCACTCTCCACCCATTGACCCCGTCCCCCCGCCCCCCCGCCCCTCGGGAGCCTTCCTCCGCCCTCCCTAAGCGTTTCCCCGCCTCTATCGCACATGAGCGCACCGCACACATGCGCATTTTCGTCGCACATGTGCGGGGCCCGTTAATGTGACGCGCACACATGCGGGGCGCTTAAGAGCACTTATGTGCATCATTTTAGCACGCTCAAGTGCGCCCCGCACAAGTGCGCAGTTTAGTAAACATACCCCTAAGTGGTCCAAATCAAACTGAGTGATCTAAATAGATCAAACTTCATCTTATGGACACTGTTTCGCAAACAGCTATATCAGGGACCCATATCAGCAGACATGGACTCATTCAAACATTTGCTCTTTCACCATCTAGCATGTGGAGGAGTAGCCTAGTAGTTAGAATAAATTGCCTAATATTCAAAAGATCAAGGTTTGATTCCCACTGGCCCTCTTTGGACTCTGAGCAAGTCACTATCCATTGCCTCAGAAGAAAGGGCTGGAAATCTACTTCTGGTCATACTTTGCCAAGAAAACCCGAGGCTGCAGGGTCTCCAAGGATCAGTGTTGATTGTTGGCACTTTAAAAAAAGAATCCAACAAAGATTCCCCAGTAAATTATCCTACTTCTGAGACCCTGGTGCAGATATTTGATGCTGCCATTGACAGGTCTATTATTATTTCAATTAGGATATCTTGGACTATAGGCTGTGGTACTAAATGGTTTAGCACATTTCTAACTAATTAGTTTCAGTGTGGGACTTGTGAATGGAAGCCTTCTGTTTATCAACCTCTCCTCTCACGGCTTCCTTCAGGGTTCAGTTTTAATCCCAGCTTCATCTAACTTGTATCTGGCCCCTTTAGTCTGGGCAATGGGACAATTTGAGATTGAGTTTCTTATTTATGCAGATGACATACAACTGTTGGTATTTCTAAAGAATGATTGAAAAGAGGCAGTGGGGAAATTGAATAGTTGTCTAGAGAAGATAGCTAGCTGGCCTCAGCAACATAATCTACTGCTGAATATAGAGAAAATGATAAAAGTGGTATTAAAAACCCATTAAATAAAATTAATAAAACAGTGTGGCTATCATGTAAAAAATCCTACTCACTTTACTTCCTTTCTAATATGGGTGTCATCTGGAAGTGGACGAGGAAGTTATATGAACAATGGTTAAGCTGAACAAAAAGATCCAGATGAGAACACAGGTAGACAGTTTCATCTGATTCACTACTTTTGGCCATATTTGAAACCAGTGAATCTGGAAAGAATAGTACAGGTGTGGACATCAGTATATTAGACTATTGCAATTCTCTTCTTCTAGGGTTGAAGCGATTGCAGTTAGTTCAAAATGTGACAGTCAGGAGCCATTTTTGCTGCCTGCTGCTATAAGATCATCTGTTTGTGTGCCTGCCTGCAGTCCGGCATTGCATTGCTCTCCCTTGGGCCCTATAAAATCCAGATTCTCTTAGATACGTGGCAATTCATGCCAGGCTCGGGGTGTGCACTAAGGGGCATGCAACAAGGGACATGTATGCCTCTTGGGAGCCTCTAGGAGCACGTAGGAGAGCGCTGCTGAGTGCGGAGTATTTGAAAATGGAGTAGAGAACAAGGTAAGGAAGTGGATACTATATGATGCCCATTGGGAGCAACTTAGGAGTAAGTAGGAGATCACTGGTGACTGTAGAGCATATGAAAATGGAGTAGAGAACAAGGTAAGGAAGTGTACTCTATTATATGATACAGGGGAAAAGGAAAGCTAAAGGTGTTAAGGCGCCTGTAGGACTTGGGCCTATGGATAAACATTTGGTAGCAAAGACAAGCGATATTCAACATAAAGTGTTGCAGTAGGCATCATCAGGTGACGGACTATCATTGAGCTTCCCGGAGCGGACTCCCCCCCTTCCTCAAACGTTGTTGCAGGAAAGTGTCCTTGGGGTGCTATGGACTTTCCTTTTGCCTCTTTAGGTATCAGGGACTTGTCTCCTTGCCCTAAACTGGTCCAATGTAATTTGGATAGAGTTCCTATGCCCAGGTGGTGGACACTGCTGTTTCTCTTCAAAATAACTGGCAGATGGTGTCACATACCGAGGCCTTTCTTACAACTACAACTCTCTAGCTCTGTGATTTCTCTCAGGAAACTACTGCTAAGTTTCAACAGGTGGACAATATCCTGGGTACTTTAGGGAAAAAGATCTCCAATTTGGATATCCAGGTCGCCTCTTTGGGTTCAGCAGGTGTGTCCTCTATTAAGGATAGCCTGCTAGTACACCATAAATTGGAGTCTCTGGAAAATTTGTCTCGTAATAAGAATTTACTCTCTTATTGATTTTCCTAAGATGAATTTTGTTTGTCACCAGATGTTTCGTTAAAGAAATACTGTTAAAGAAATATTACTTTTGGCTAATGCTAATGGGATAGTGATTTCTAGGATGTATTATATGTAATTCTGATAGGATAGTGCGGACTTCTTTTCGGAGGCAGGAGGGAGAAGGAATCTGGAATCCAAGCCAGAATTCAATAGCTTCTCTGCCTTCCTCGAAGATGTCACAAAATATTATTAATATAAGGGCTACTTGGTTTCCTTTGTAAATTATGGAGACAAGATGTCAGTCTTGCATAGTTATTTCCAACATAAAGGAAGCTATCTTTTGTGGAGAGAAGCCTACAAAAAAAAAAACTGTGGTTCCTGATGTCCTCCAAAGCTACCCAAGTGAGAAGGAAAGTCTTTATGTCTCTAATAGTCTCGTGTGCTGGGGTTATCGGGCACCTTTTATTTACGTTTTTTTCCTGCAAATGTCTAATTAAACTGCAGGGGGTGAAATATGTTTTTTCCTGGACCCAACTCAACTTGGAAAAATTTTTGGTGAGTAAAGCGGCAACCTTGCCTGTTGGCTGAGGAAGGTTGAGTAGTATTAAGATAACCATATTTTCATATATGGTATCGAATTTTCCCAGCTTATACCGTGGGGCATTTTTGCCTCTTGTTTTCTTTCTTTTTTTGCTTCTTTTTTGTTGATGATCCTGTTGATGTGGGCTAAATATTGCGCATTTCCTTTTTGTAACCTTGGGAAGGTACATCTTTCCTTTTTTAAATTTTTTCTTCTTGTTTATGGGGGTAAGATTTGTTCTTGGTTATTGTTATTTGATGTGTAAATTTTCTTAAAAATACAAATCATAATATATAATTAATAATAAAAAATGTGGACAGTCAAATTGGATCTTAGGAGGGGGAAACAGTGAGTTGGGTTTTACACCCTTCCTATAGACTTTTTAGTTGAAGTGTAAGGAATCGTTATTCAAAGGAATTGTGCTCCAGCATGGAGGTAAGCTCCTCCCATTGCCCCGATGAACAGAGCATTGCCGCCTCGTGAACTGCCACTTGAAAGGATTGCACTCTGCCAAGGCGTTTCCTGCACGGCCTTAAGGCATGGACCACCTGATTAACCCTAGCCTCAGAAGCTTCACATCCGCAGCAGCTCACGAGATAAGAAACACGTCACAGAGCCATCACAGTGAGCACATTAGTAAGCTACGCTCGACCAAGGAAACAGCACTAGACAGCCACCAATCATCCACATACAGCCCGGATCAGTTCTCAATCCCCCAGAGACAGCACAATGACCACCACAGAGCACATA
This sequence comes from Ichthyophis bannanicus, assembly GCA_033557465.1. NCBI lineage: Eukaryota > Metazoa > Chordata > Amphibia > Gymnophiona > Ichthyophiidae > Ichthyophis > Ichthyophis bannanicus. The sequence goes on along the minus strand of CM066035.1, from coordinate 33,245,780 downwards.
GACAGTGTACCAGCCGCCATGCAGCTTTACCTTGTGCAGCAGTCTACCGTGACATTGCAACAAGCAGGTCAAGGGACAGCACCATGTGGCATAACCACCTAATGGCACCCATTTGCCCTCTTGCTCTAGGCCTTTCCTTTACTATGTCTACAAACAAATGTTGCCCATCACATTTCACCATTTGCCCCGATCCCCATTATCCACACTACCAGGCTCAGACCATCGAAACCCGGGCTTGGTCAAAACCACTGCCTACCATCACAGCAGACTTAGACACCTGCTTCCAGTCATGACTAGAACCCCCACCCTCCCCCATGTTCACACAACAGCCAGCGGCCCATCAGATGCACCCTGATCAATGCATGTTACACCTACAATAAAATACAGACCCGCACAAAATGCATTACCGGACAGCAGCACTTACCGTCATGTTAGCATCACTGAAATTGTGGTTCTCTGATATGTGATAATGTCCTGCTTGACCAGATTCAACACCATCACCCACAATATCACAACCTGCCCATACAAGTAGCAGCAGAGGAGGGGGCATCTGCCATCCTTCTCTCGTAAACTCTGGAATGCAAAGGAGCTTCAGCACATCAGCCATAGACATTCCTCACAATTGCGAAAGTACTATCGGCCTTGTGTACAGGGCCCCGCTTCCACAAGGTGAAGAACTAGATGCCCTTGTTTGATACAGCTCTTGCTCTCACGCATCACTAGTCTGGAAGCATCTTATCCTCCAGTGAGGGACCTGAACCTACCATCAGCCTCCCAACAACCAAGCACCACCCTTTCTTCAGGCCATGAAATACCTGCAATATATGCAAACTCATTCTCCTCGTCAACTCTCACCAAAGGATGGAATCCTTGATCTAGTTTTCTTTCCCTGACTTCCTTGATAACTTCACCCAAGTACATCCCTCCAGATACAACCCCCATCCTCTGTTTCAGGGGACTCACCACCTTGTCACATTCATGCTTGCCCCAGCAACATGTCACATATGCGCATCCCAAGATGCAACCCACAACAAGACGGTTTGCAACCTTCAATTGAATGCTCCTTCCTGCAAAACACCCTGCCAATTCTGAAAGACCTATCAACAAGAAACAGAAAATGAACCTTGAATTAGCACTAGGTTATTTGTCCATCTCCTCTGAACACTGCTGCACCCCTACGAGGCAACTTCCTCAAGACAGCAGCGACACAAAACCCATGGTATTCTGCCAAGCTAAGGGAGCATGAAATGAACACTCGCTGCAT